>JABAYD010003568.1:0-12288 GCA_014822095.1 Diplotaxis tenuifolia
TAACAGGTTGTTGATCTTGGTTTCCATCCATGGCGATGTCTCAGGTTCTAATCCCTGAGCTCTGATACCAAAAAGGTAAAGACAGAAATAAAGACAGAAACTTGCAAGAGGAGTATTTTCTGAAATTATATTTTCATGACTTCGGAGCTACAAACATGTTTAATCTCTTCTTTATACAAGATAACAGAAGCGTCTAGATCCTCTCTATTAGGTTAACCAGCCAGCTCAGTAGTCTCATCCACAAGCACATCGAACCTATTACAGAGCTGCAGCTGTGACTGTACCGTACGACTCTCTTGACCAAGCATCTTCCCTTTTCCTTTATCAAACAAGACCGTTGTCTTGTTTTGTCCTGATGCTTGAAGAATGGGCTTTCCATTGATAGGTGAGACATGGGCCTGAGCCTGCTTTGAACCGTTGGGCTTAATAAAAGGTGCTTAAAATTTGATTTGGCGCCTAAAACTTGTTTATTAGAATTTAGATCTTAATATGTCCATGAGGTGGGTGCATCCAAGTGAATGGCATGGATGTGTAAAACAGTTTTGATCCAACCAGTCTAGTCAAATTTCAAATGTGAGTATATATTGACAGTAAGAACATGTGTGATTGTGACTCCTTTCTAGTCTATCCCTCCTGCCCAAAGCTATAATATGTCATATTTACATCTTTCATAGGTTAAAGTCACAAATACAATCTATCACATTTTCATTAATAAATGAAACGTTTATTTATCAGTGATGCTAATTAAGATTAGGAGAAAAATGATAAAAATAAACGCGGGTCGCAAGGAGTTCTAAATTTGGCAAAGCATCCATTAATAGGCAATTTGCCTAGTTTCATGCACTAAGCTTAACCATAAAAACATATCCATCACTTGCATGGCTTTACATATAACCAAAAAATAAGATGACTGAGGAGAGCCCAGAGGAGGATCATGAATCTCCTGAAGCAGCCGAAATAAATTCAGGAAGCCCTGCTTTAAAGAACAACAACATCAACAATAAAGAACAAGACCGGTTCCTTCCAATTGCTAATGTCGGAAGGATCATGAAAAAGGTTCTTCCCGGTAACGGTAAGATCTCGAAAGATGCCAAAGAAACCGTTCAAGAATGTGTGTCGGAGTTCATCAGTTTTGTTACTGGTGAAGCTTCTGATAAGTGTCAAAGAGAGAAGAGGAAAACCATCAATGGAGATGATATCATTTGGGCCATTACCACTCTAGGGTTCGAAGACTATGTGGTTCCATTGAAGATCTATCTCGCGAAATACCGAGAAACTGAAGGAGATAAAGTCAATAGTCCGAAACAAAGACATCAACAACAACAACCGCAACATAATAACAATCATTTCCAGTTTCAAGAACAAGACCACAACAATATTTCATGTACTGGTTACATCTCTCATCATCCTTCTCCATTTTTACCCACAGATCATCAATCTTTTCCAAATCTCCCTTTCTCTCCTAAATCATTGCAACAACAGTTCCCGCAGCAGCATGATAACACTGATTCCACTGGACAGTGGTCAGTGTAAGACATTAATTTTTTTCCTATATATATTATATTTTTTGTTCTGGTATATCTTGATGCTTATATTGTTGCTATATAGACACATACATACACCTTTGATATTTCAGTATACTTATATTTTTGTGTAACATAATACATCGTCATATTTTTTTTGTTGAATTATGTTACTGAATCACACAAGATCATAAAGTAGCAAGTCAGTTAACACAGTTATCTTAAATTGTATAAGTGCATTAAATAGAATTTTATTCTTGGACTGAGTATTGCTAAACTGGTCTATCAAATCTGTAAGTGTCCTGTTTACTCTTATGATCGCAGCAACTATGAATCTTATTGGATAAAAACAGCACAATTATATTTTAATTTGGTTTTTACATATAGATAAGAGACAGTATAAGTATCAGGATGTACTGGAAACAAGATGTACTTTTAATCTCAGATTTTTTGATAAATCTCTTGGCTTAGACCAACCGCTCGTTTTCGAACACATGCAGCAACTATGAATCTGACTGGGTATGAAGCAACCCAATTATATATATTATTTGCACATATAGAAAAAAGAGAAAGCAGTACTTGTTCGTCTTAGGAATTAAACTTAGTCGTCTTTGTAGACCAGAGTTGGGTACTCTGGACTCCACATGTTGTTTTCCACGTAAGCCAACAGCTCCTCCTGAGGACACACACAAGCTCACTCACATCAGACATTTCGGTTTGAACCTTAACCAACCCGCAAAACCTGAATCCACACCCCCTAGTTTTTGGGATAATTGTAATATCTTTTCTCATTTATTTGTTCTTATATATGCCCCCACTTAACTCTGTTCTATTCATTCTACTATCACAACCCTTAACATATAAACCAAACTCAGTCTCCTCTCTACGCGGAAATACACAGCTGGATTACCTCATTAAGCTTTTTGAGCTCTCGAGCGTCCATTTCCCTGTATCCACCAACCAAATCTTCCTCAATCGCTTCCTTAATTACTGCAGCCGCTATTCTCTTTGTTATGTCTCGTATGCTGCAATTTCCATTCAATTGTCAAATATAACATTTTCTATCAGACCATTCCTTCTTATCTTATGTAACGTCTCAGAACGTCCTTGTATTGGGTTACCTTGATATTTGAGGGTATATTATTCCCTTTAGCACTTCTTCCTCGCTCATGTATGCTGCTAGGCTGCAATTATTTAGGGTAACAATGAATGTCATGATCCAGTCTTCAAAATTATTTGAATTTGGTACGTACTTACCACTCGGCTTTAGATGAAATGAATACAATGAAAGATAAAATGCAGTATGTAAAGAAAGGAGCTTACCACTCAGCTGCAGCCTGAAGCATCCCGTCAGAGACAATGGGGGTACCAGATAGAAGAACGCCAAGTCCAATACTACATAAGAAATTTTACAATATAAAAACATCATTTCCTTTTCTTTTTATGACTTTAAATACATCCAGTGAGGAGTGTATGCAATTCTTTCAGAACTAACCCGGGAAATAGGTACATGTTGTTTCCCTGGTTGCAATGTCCTACATTACCATTCCCTGCAACAAGAAAAAAAATACTAATATATCAAAACATAGCCTCGAAGTAATTTTATAACATAACTGATATTATAGGAGCAATCAGGTTTTTCATCTCATATAAATATGAGTGTAACAAATGATGTAGCGGTACTCGTACATACCAAGGTCCACATTCTTGAATGGGCTTCCACTCGCGAAAATGATATTGTCGCCTAATATAGAAAATGCCTCTTGAGCGGTGCATTCCGCTGTAATTTTAAGCACAAGTAACAACTACATCAATTCCGAAAGGAATGACAAATAACCGCAAACCACATTTCAGTTCAAACGAAGGGGACAGACAAATTACCATTTTTGGTGGGGTTTGACATTGCAAAAATAGCTGGTCTGGTCGAGGTTGAACCTTTCATGGCTTCCAAAACCTTACACACATCAACATGTCAGAATCATGCAAGTAAGAGGTAGCAAAGCCTCACTAAGAGTGAGCTAGATTCTATTTGCTAGCTCATCTAACTAGCAGTTACCATAGAAATCAGATAGTGAAAGACAACGATCACTGAAGAAATTATAGTAATAGACCATAATACTTAGATCCGTGCTTCTGTAGCATAACACCAAATCAAACTTTTTCTGCAATGTTTAGGCTTTTAAGAACTTTGTTTACCTCTTTTGAGAATAATCCTCCAACTGCAGACAAACCCAGAAGCACATCAGGTTTAACTTCTCGAACCTAGTCAGATGAAACAGAAAACTTTTAGTTCCTTGCTTGTATTAAGCAGAGCTCTCTGAAAGGGTGGATTTTTATCAACCACAAAACTCATTGTCAACTTAGATTTAGTATACAGACCACTTCAACAAGACTTGCTCCTTCTTTCAATCCTTGACGCTCCATTTCTTTAGTCTTCCTAGCAAATGGCAGAGCCTCTGGGTCAATATTATCTCGTCCTTCAGTGATAAGACCCTGATTAAATAAAACAAAAGGAGTTAACAACTTCAGTTCCTCAAGCTATTGCATAAAATGCACGCCAAAAAAAACAGATGATGTAGTGATATGGCTAGTAATAACATACCTGAGCATCAACCACCCAAAATTGACTTTGTGCACTTTCAAACGCAGTTTCAGTATTTCCCAACATCCGTGCCATAGTCTTCCTTGCAGTATTTAGAACACCAATTCCCGCACTACAGAAATCATAGAATTTTATAACTACTCTTAGCTACTTCATGTTTCTTTGCATAAATACAATCACAACAACTTAGATTAATGCAGTGATGCAACTGGAAGTTTCCATCGATTGGCTTCAAATCATACTTAAAGAAGAAGAAAAAATAATATCCACCAACAAATAGATAAACAATACGCCCAGCACCATTTTTACAAGTAAAAATCTCGGGTAAAATAGGAACAGGAAAGACCATCAAATATAAACAGAGAACGGCTTACCTTCCAGCGCCAGCAACAACGATCTTCATCTTTGGAAAATCAAGCATAGGCCGCCCCTGTGCTCTAACGGCTCCAAGAAGACCAGCAATCGCAACCCCTGCTGTCCCCTAAGGCAGATAATGAAACGTAATAATATGAACCAAGATTAAGGTAACAGCATTTAGATTTTCATTATCTTCCTATTGTCTCTATAGTGCATCTGGTCATATTGAAAAGGTTAAGAATAACTATTGAACGAGATAAGATGCTGGTTTGAACACATGAAATACAATATTTTAAACATATGCACTGCTAACTAATTCAAACGTAGTAGCGGTTGAAAAATGTCAAGCAAAGTTAACTACCACATTAACGTAATATCTGTACTATAAAAGCAAATAATGGCAATTCATCTTCGCAAGAACCTAATTAAGGCGGAAGGCTCATTACCTGGACATCATCGTTAAACATTCGGTAGCGGTTTCTATATCTCTGCAACAATTTGAAAGCCCACTTGCTCTGGAAATCCTCAAACTGTGGGTAACCAAATAATAAAAGGTTTCAAAATAAGAAACATTTTCTATACCAGACATCTATGAAGGATCATTTACCTGCACAATAACATGTGGCCACCTTGTAAACACTGCCTCCATAAATTCATCAATTACTTCAATATATCCATCACCCTCTAGACGATGTTGCTGCAGACCCAAGTCTGTCAAGAAATAAAAAACACAGAAAGATTGGTAACATGACAGATAATAAGCTAATCTCAAACATTTCTCTGTACTACTGGAAACCCCTAAACAATCAAAGACAAAAGTAAAAAGTCGTACAACCAAGTTATTTTGCTTCAAGAATCAAGACTTCAACAACAAAAAAGACAGAATAATATAATAGACTCCTAGACAATATTACAAACTCTTTTACATTAAATAGTATATATATATATATATATATATATATATATATATATGTGTGTGTGTGTGTGTGTGTGTGTGTATGAATGTATCTATAACTCTATGTATGCATACACTAATATAAACCCACATTCGTTACGTCCATATGCAAAGTGATTGATAATCAATATGTTTAAAATCTCAAAACACCAGCAACAGTTACATTATACGTGTTCGGAAAGAAGAAAACGAATCAAGTAACTCAGAGGTGCAAATGAATCTTACACATGGGGTCCTTGAGAAGCTTTTCATTATTTGTTCCAACATCAATCATGACAGGAAGTACCTAAACCAACATTTCCACACAAGTAAGGTAACCCATTATCACTGAGAAAACTGAAGGGGGAAAATTAGGAATATAGAAGATACTGGACGTACCCGTTGAGGATTTATTCCAGCTGCGGCGACATATAGATCAAGCTTCCCTACAGAAATTCCAATTCCATGAATCCCTAGATCTCCAAGACCCAAAATCCGGCTTCCATCGGTGACAACAATCATATCAACCTAAACATAACATCAGAAAAAAACCCTAATGATCACTAAAAGATAAATCAGTTTCTTGGTATAACAGAGACAGAGAGTAGTTACGGCTTAGGATTATTCAGCTAAACATAACAGAGATTTATCAAAGACCTGTTCAGCTGGCCAGTTGTAAACCATAGACATCATTTCACCACGATCTTCGGAGCTAAAATACATTCCTCTAGGCCTCCTAAACAACCCACTGTAGTTCTGGCAGACAAGACCAACCGTAGGCGTGTATACTATAGGCGCATATTCCTCAATATTGGCAATCAAAACCTAAAACACACATTAAAAAAACAATGTAAACTTACTAGTAAAATAGCCTCAAAGCAAGCAAATCTTGCATCAAAAGAGACCAATTAGAGTTGACCTTATAGTACATGGTCTCGTTTCGGTCATGCAAACGATTAAGAATCCGCCATTTAGCGAGAGCATTGGGATCAGAAGGTCCATCTCTCGCTTGCTCCTCAAGCCTCTTCAGGTCAGTCACTGTATTACAAAAGAAAACAAATCATGTCAATAAGGTTAACAAGAAAACTTCAGTAATTTAATTAACTCACTGAAACGCTGAATCTGCTGCTCAGAGTCCATGACACTAGGTGGAAGAAGTCCCCTGAGATCAAGACGATCTCGCTCCGTCATTGTAAACGCAGTTCCCTAACACAGAGAGCTTTCGATTACAAAATCTCAATCAGATTCAAAAAAGAAGCTCAATTGAATAGTTGTATACCTTGTTGAACCAAGGATCATGGAGAATATCGAGGCTTCGTTTGTGGACGATGGTGGGACGGTGACCTTCCGTTGTGGTGAAAGATCTGGCGGATGAGTAGAGTATTCTCCGGTGGAGCATACGGCTACTCAGCCGGAGTTTGTTACTTATTCCCATCGCTTCGGGGGAGTCTCCGGCGACGGATCTGAGTTCACACTTTGTTTTTTTTTTCGACTCTCTCTGTGTGTGTATGTGATTGGTGATTGATGATTGATGATTGATGAGAGTCCGCCTTCTTTTTTTTTTTTAATATAATTTCAACGAATCTGGATTTTAATTTCTTTTCTCATTTTCTTTCCGTTGTTTAGTCAGAGTTAATAATATTCCTAAAATCTCCTTTATATGGAAATTATTCTCTACTCAATATTCCCACCAACCACAATATAAACAGCTCATATGTAGTATTATTTAAAGGGAAAATCGCATAAAAAACCTTCAAATTGACATTCACTATTATCATTTTAAACCTTGAATTTATTTGGCTAGAACATTAAACATTCAATTTGGTCTTTGTATCAAAAAAAACCTTCAACTTGGCTTACTTGTTCATCAAGTCAAAATTGTGACCTGGTAACTTGTAATAGTAGGTGATATGCCATTTTTTTATTATTATCTAATTTACAAGTGTAATTAACAATAAAAAATATAAATAAAAATCAGAAAATTACAGAAACATTCAAAAAGTGAATTTAATAAAAATAATTTATTTTAAATACAATTTTGCAATATAAATGATTTTTAAATAAAGAGAAAACCAAAAATCTTATTTTAAAAAAAATGTTTTCTTAATAATTTACAAGTGTTTCTATTTTATTTTAAATGCAACTTTGTGAAAATATGAAATTTTATTTTTTTAAAAGATATTATATAAAGCTTTAAATGTTATTTTTAAAAATTAATAGTTTCGACCACCTTTAAAAATAACAATTTCCGTGTTATTATCATTAATAATAAAATTTTGTAAGTTTTAAGGTTTTAATTTTGATATGTTAATATCTTTGAACGGTGATAATTTTTTACTTAAGGATAACAATGATTTTTAACACTATTGATATTATCGATATAACCAAAAATCTTATTTTTAGTGATGATATGATACAGAGTGTCCATGGTAATGTTGAAAATGTTTAAATTTATTTTTGTTGTGACAATATTTCTAGCTTTTGTATGATTTTGTTTTTAAAATTACATTTTTTGCACAACTATCATTTTCAAAACTTGAAAATTTTCAGAAAATATTTTTATTTTAATTAAATTCTATTTTAGATTTTGTTTCTAAAATTATAATTTTATTTCTGTTTTTATTTTTATTAATTGTTAATTGCATTTATTAATTAAATAAAAAACAACACGTCACCTACTATTACAGGTTACCAGGTCACAACTTTGACTCGATGAACAAGTAAGCCAAGTTGAAGGTTTTTTATGATACAAAAGCCAAGTTGAATGTTTAATGTGCTAGCCAAATAAGTTCAAGGTTTAAAGTGACAGTGAATGCCACTTTGAAGGTTTTTTATGCGATTTTCCCATTATTTAAATACAAATATTTCTTATTCAAACTAGGTTGTCTTCTAGGCTACGCCCGGATTTATTATTTTTAAATAGTTTGCAATTTCATTTAGAAATAATATATTACAACAATTTTGTCATTTCTAACATTTAAAAATATATGTATTCTTAACATATAAAAGAATTATAAACCTATTATTTGGTTTTTGGGAACTTGTATTTCAAATGATTGTGAAAGTAGTTTTACATACTACATTAAATTAGATTTAAAATAATTTATTGCATTAAGTTTTGTAGTTTTTTTGTAATTTTTATGTCATTTATTTAATTCATTAATTTACATATGTGAAATCGATAAAGTTATTTTTAAGACAATTAACCGTTTTTCTATTTAACAATAATAAAATCGTCCTATCATCTAATGTACTCGATTGATGTACATTAACATCTTTCTTAGACATATCTATGCTGCATACACGGGTCTTGGTGTTCACTCGACATCTTCAACAAAAATAAACACTTTTTTGTAAGATAAGAAGTTTATATATAAAACCTTAGCTTAGTAATGGATATGTAACATTTTTTTCATTTTTTTGTTAATTTGTCATGGAATGACCTGAATTAAAAAAAAACAAATAACTGACAAAAAAAAACAAATATTATATGTTATACCTCTGCCTGATTATGTAAAAATATTAATTTTTTTCTATTCAGGACGCAATGTCGTGACCGTGCTCTCGATCCTGGTTTCAGGTTTATTTTAACAGTTTCTATTCAAGGACGCAATGTCGCTAGATATTCAATAAACTCGTTAGATATTCTTCATGAATTACTGTTAGGAGATTCAAAAAATTGCGAGGTTAAGAAAATGAGAAAAAGAAAACATAATTTACATGAGCTTCTTCATGAGTGAGTTTCATCCTCCTATAATGATTGTGCTTTCTTATAGATGAACCAGCACTACAGATCTCTTGATCCTTTCCTTTAATTGTCTCTAACTCGTCTTGTGGAAACCTTCATTTTCTTGACAAGGGGATTTTCCTCTGCTTCAGCTTGGCTCACTTGAAGTCTTCTAAATAATTTTCTCTTTTGTCTCCATCTAATTATTGACTTCTCCAACAATCCTGCTGATCATATAATCTTCATGTACTGCCTTGTTGATTGTAACCACCGCAAAGCAGCCTAAATAGGAGAAGAATAAAACATGCTTATAACTCAAGTCAATTTGAGTTGCAAACTCGAAAGAAAACATATGAACTCAAGTCTTATAAACGTATAACTACATCGCTGCATACCTCGATCGTAATTGCTTGACCCCGCATATTGAAGAACTCTCGCTGAATTTTCCATGGTACCGACAGTGAATCCGGTAAGAAGCATTAACATACCTACTCGTATCATATTTACAGAATGCGTTCTGTATCTTCATGGCCACGATTATGCTCTTGGTCTCTTCTTCCTTGTTGGCAAACTGGATAACCTTTGACTGTGGCGTTGAAGGTTCCTTTTCTCTACACACTCGCTGAATCTGAACCGCTGCTTTTGCGGCTGTTCCGTATGCCACTAAAGCGTCGTTAAGATTCTGCTAACCCTCTAGGAGAGCACCTCAGTTTGAGATCTCCTGTTGCAAGCCTCAAGGTGTCCGCTAGTGTTTCCACGAGTTACAAGTCATTTACTTCAGTTCACCGGAAAAAAAATCTGATTTAAGAAAGAAAGAAAAAAGAGTAGTATACATTTCTCTTCTCATCTGGCATAGAAACACAACTCAAGCTCCAAGAAAAGTAGTATCAGCCCTAAAAACAAACTTCTAGAAGATCATCATCATCACAACAGCAACAACCGCAAGAAGCCGGTGAAAGAGTCACACCATGCAGAGCTTTTCTCCAGTGAGAGTCTTAGCCGGCGAGTGACTTCTTTGCTTTCTTCACCGATTTGGACTTGTTGACATCTTTCTCCATCTTCTCCTTTCTACCTTTTATTCTTCTTCTTTGCTTTTACCTTTATCTCTTCCCGTTTACGCACCTCAGGCTTATCAGTTGCGCTGTGTAATCACGTTGCGTTGTGGAGAGCACTCAAGGACTCATGTTTCCTGATATAATCTACTTTTGAAGAACTCCATTCTCAGATCGAAAGAAAAAGACTTACCATCTAATGAACATTCCATAAACAGAGCTCAAGCTTGCGACAGAGAGAATCAATGTCAACGCTCCTTCCCTCTACCAACTCCTTCTCCCACCATCTCTCCCATTCCACACACTTCCTCTTCCCCCCTTAGGCCCACAACAGCTCAAAGATCTCGCATCGCTCGACATCTCTACCGTCAAAGGCCCATGCGATGACCACCGTCCCTCCTCCAAACCCCACATCACTCTCATAACCTGCAGTTCTGGCTCCCAATTTTGCCTCGTCAGCTCCATCTCCCTCACAAACTGCTCCTCTGATCTCTTCATCTCATCCACATCTCTCAAAGCTTTCTCCCCACCTCTCGTCACCCCACTCAAATAAATTCCTTTTATCATTGGGATCGAAGATCCTGACAACAGTGAAGAACACATGATTAGCCGAGAAATTAAACTCACTGAACTTGATATGGCATACATATGTATACCCAACAATGTCTGGGAGGAATTGAGGCAGACGAAAACATACCCGGATCAGACCTGCGTTTGCAATGAAAAGGACAAACTTTTAAATCGCATCTCGATTCAATCAAAAGAGAAAAAGATCACCTTTTAAATGAACTGCAAATAATAGTAAATTTCACTGAGCAAGTAGAACCTAAAATCAGAGCAATCAAATTTCATTGAGCAATCAAGACCAATAGAAGAACAAATAGAGATGTGGGAATAAACCTGTTCGTTAATGAGAAGCATCTCGAGACCGATCAGTAACTTGGAAACTTTGTTTCGAGCCTCACAACAATAGATTAAACGAAACCTGAGATCGCCTTCATGCGGTTCCAATTCAACATCTCTGAAGAACAACATGTCCTCAGTTTTGGCGGAGGATTCGCAACCAAGAATCGCCTTGCGATTGGGTTTCTTCATTGCTTAATCCGTTGCTTTCGATTTTTTTTCCTGATTCTGATTAGAATCAACAAATAACGAATGAATTTATAAGAAATAGGGATAGAAGGAAGCGAAACGGAAGGTATAAAAAATGAGAATAAAGACGAATCCGAGTAAAGAGGTGATTAAGTTGGGGAGAAGTGGAAACGGAGAAGATGAGGTGAGGAATCAAATCGTTTGGGGCTTAGGAGATTAGGGTTTCAAGCTTTCGTCTAGACAGAGCCGTGCAATCGAATTTCTCTCACGGAAGAAGTGAGCTGACCTGGACCATATAGAGACCCTGATTGGTTGATTAAAAATCCAACGTGGATAGTCTAAAAACTCTAGAATTGGAGCTTTTAATAGAGTTAGATGTCTGTGCGGCTAGTTATTCATTCAATAATATAGCTTTAATAGTATAGTAATTTGATTTGTATTTGAGAAAAGGACAAATATAACACCAAACCAAGTTTTTGTTCGCAAACTAACACTCAAGACCCAAAGTCACAAAATAGATTTTATTAAAGGGGATCATTTACCCTTATGTCCACTCCTTTGAGTAATTAAAAAAAAATCAATTGTCGATCCTCGCCATCGTCTCTGTCTCGCCTCCGGAGCTTCGTCGGCGTCTGGGCCTCCGTATCGTGCTTAATCCATCGTCATCATCCTCGATTTGTCGTCATTATCTCGTGATGGTATCTGATCAAGGAGATGGGAAACGAATGAAGCGGCTTCTAAGAGCGATACACCATCCGAGAAACTAATATCTTCTCCATCTTGATCTACAAGCTTCTGATGAAGAGAGGATGGAGCTTACGAAGTACGTTAAGTCAGAGAAGGAGAAGATGAAGAATGTTATGGTGATGGATTTGGCTGATTTGGTTACTGAGAAAGGTCGGACTATGTTGGCAAGTACGCTTCATGGTGTTGCGATTCTGATGAAGAAAGCTGAGGATTGGGATTGGTTTATTAATCTTAGTTCCTCTAATTATCCTCTC
>JABAYD010003583.1:0-12493 GCA_014822095.1 Diplotaxis tenuifolia
ATTTCAGAAAATAAATGGAAAGATCGAGATAACTGGAAGATTTCTGATAGATTCGAATCTGGGCGAAAAAGGAAGGACTAAACCGCCTAAGAAGGAGTATATAAGCAGAAGATTGGGGACAAGAGCAAGGGACGAATTCTAGACCTAGAAAAACGGTTGTTAGCTTAGGCGAATTTAGGACTTAGGTGGCTAGACTAGCAAGTCGGATCCTTAGAACGTTTTGTCGTCTAAGCATTCAATCTCTTTATCAATAATAAGCTTTTACGCAAATTCTTCATCTATATTTTGTTCATCTTTTTCTTTTAGTGGTTTTCGCAGAGATCCAGGACCTCGGGAGAATTAGGATTTTCTCTAAGTTTCCATATTTTATGGAAATTGACAGTGTGGATTTCGATTCCCACAGACCATCTCGAAGCAGGTCAACCAGATTCTTCCGTGGCCATTCCTGCCAATATTGCGGAGTTCCTCTTGTTTCAGCGTGAGATGGATCGCTGTGATGCTGAGGAGGTATCAAGCCCAGTTCGAGCCACTCCAATGGATATGCTCGTCTCTTCCGAGGTGCCCGGCGCTGTCCTTGACAAGTTGGCAAGCATGGCCACAGAGCATGCGACGAACGCCATTGTCGAGCCGTCGAGCTCTCTGGCCGCCCTACTCCTACTGAAGTTGAACCAGCCGTGGTTTCAATGCCTCCACCTCCGGCCACGAGAGATATCGTTTTGGGATTGTCGGCGCTTAATGCAACACCGGAATGTCTGTTCTAGCACCTCTCCCGTTGGGGCCGTTAGTCGGACACCGATTCCGGAGCCTTGTTTAGATGAAGATCTATCAACGTATTGGGTCCAGGTCGAGTTTGGCTCTTGGTTGGGCGCCCTTCCTGTTAGGAGTTCTACGAAGAAATCCGCGAGTACTTGCGATTTCACACAATTTTTTGCCCGGTATTCAATGTCGTACTAACTCAGCTCGATCGCCCATTTTGCAAATCTTCCGGACTGGCTAGGGCTATGCAAGATCGTGCGGAGCGGGAATGATGTGGGCACTATGATTGCGTGGGATTGGAAGTACGGCCTTAGTTTTCTTGCTGACATTAACACTGCAAGTGCCAATTTTTCTATCATCGGATATCGTGTTTCCGCATCCAGCAGAGTTTTGCCCACGTAAAAGATTGACTTTTGCTCGCCATGTTCCTCTCGGATGAGGACGCCGCTCATGTCCGTTACTGAGACTGCAATATACATGAAAAATGGTTCCCCTTCTATGGGTTTCGCGAGTACTGGTGGTGTGGCTAGGTAATGCTTTAGATGTTGGAAATCCTTCTCACACTCCTCGGACGACTCGAACTTCTTGTTCCCCTTCAATATATCGTAGAAAG
The DNA here is from genome assembly GCA_014822095.1 of Diplotaxis tenuifolia. Classification (NCBI taxonomy): domain Eukaryota; kingdom Viridiplantae; phylum Streptophyta; class Magnoliopsida; order Brassicales; family Brassicaceae; genus Diplotaxis; species Diplotaxis tenuifolia. The sequence continues at coordinate 1,370 of JABAYD010003583.1, forward strand.
GGAGACACTTATCCGTTGATTGCGAGATGAAGCGGTTAAGCGCTGCGACCTCCCGATCAGTCTTTGTACTTCGCGCTTTGTTCTATGGGACACCATTTCTATTAGTGCCATGATTTGTTTCAGATTTGGCTTCAATCCCTTGGTAGGTGACGAGGTATCCCAAGATTACTCAGGATGCGATGACAAATCGGCACTTGGAGGGATTTAGCTTCATGTTGTGCAATTTTAGACTTTCGAAATATTCTTGAAGATGTGTTACATGATCTTGCTCTTCGAGTGATTTCACGAGCATATCATCGATGTACACTTCCATTGTTTTTTTGATTTGTTTAAAGAACATGCGATTGACGAGTCGTTGATAGGTTTCGCCGGCATTCTTAAGGCCGAATGGCATTACTTTATAGCAGCAAGTTCCGCGGTCAGCTAAGAATGCGGTTTAATCTCGATCTTCTGGGTTCATAATGATCGGATTGTACCCGGAAAAAGAATCCATTAAAGATAAGAGTTTGTTCCCTGCGTTGCCTCGACCAAACGATCGATATGTGGCAGTGGGTAACTATCTTTAGGACATGATTTATTAAGGTCAGTGAAATCGACGCAGTCTCGCGACTTCCCGCTCTTCTTCTTGACGACGACCGGGTTAGCGAGCCAGTCAGGATACTTGACTTCTGTTATGGATTCGACCTTGAGGAGTCTATCAACCTCGTTGTTGACCGCCTCGGCGCGTTATGGCCCTATTTTCCGTCGTTGTTTCTTGACGGGTTTGGGGTTTGGGTCAACATTGAGTTCGTGGCAGGTGATGCCGATGTCAATTCCCAGCATGTCTTCCGGGGTCCATGCGAATGTGTTCAAGTTTCTTTTTAGACAAGTCAAGAGGTCAGCCCTTAAAGTATCGTCTAAGTTCGCACCGAATTCGACGCATCGCTTCATCAATACATACCGAGATGACATGTTCACAAGTAGGCTCGCGCTTTCCCTCCAATACCTCGGTTGCCCGTGTTTGCCAAAAGATTTATGTCTTATCTTGTTCTTGGGCGTTTTCGTCAGTAGACGGTTTCTTTTTCTTTTTCGATGGGCGTTCAGAGTTGGGAACTTCAGAAAAAAGTGGCGCGTTTATGGTATTGCTTGCATCGAATTTAGCCACGGGGTTCCTACAATCCCGTTGTAGGACGTGGGCCGACCGATGACCAAGAATTTGATGATTTTTGTCACACTCCCGGCTTGGACGGTTAGGTTAACCATGCCGAGAGTCATGGTGGCTTCTCTCGAGATTCCTACTAGCGGAGTTGAGTTTACCATGATTTCAGATGGATTGATTTTCATTCTCTTAAGGGTGTTTCTGAAGATGATATCAGCCGAGCTTCTGGTGTCGACTAATATCCTTGCAACATCCATATTCTGGATTGTCATCTCGATGACAAGGAGGTCATTGAGAGGTTTGACCGGGTCGATCGTTGCTCTATCCTTGAAGGAGATGGCATCGCCGTTTAAGTTAGGTATATTGTCTCCCGTTCATTCAGTCGTTATTGTGTCAGAGAATCCGACCCCCCTCCTTCTAGCGCCAAAGTTGTGGGAACCGAAATTCGCACTGTCAATCTTCCATAAAATAAGGAAAGTTAGGAAAACCCTAATTCCCCCAGAAGGTCCCAGAACTCTGCGGAATCACACTAAATAGAAAAGAGATAAACAAAAAGTGGATGAAAATATTGCGCAAAGTCTATTATTGATATAAAGATGATCGAAAGATTGAAAGTTGTTAAAAAAGAGAGAATTGAGAAGCTTAATCAACCAAAACGTTCTAAGTATCCTACTTGCTAGTCTAGCCGCCTAAGTCCTAAATTCGTCTAAGCTAACATCAGTTTTTCTAGGCTTAAAAGTTCTCTTTCTCTTGGCTTTGACCTTGTGCTTATATACTCCTTTTCTTGGCGGTTTAGTCTTTTACTTTTCCGCCTTGATTCGTATATATCGGAAATCTTCCATTTATCTCGATCTTCATATTTATCCTTGGAAAACTTCTATTTATCTTCAAATTTGACATTTATCTTCTCCTGCATATAATAGGCAAACCGTAATTGTGTCCTTGGGCCGAATTTTGTCTATAAGTCGTAAGTGGGCCTTTATCGTGTTTTAGGACCTTTCGGGCCGTTATTGCGTCCTGGCCGTTTTGCGATCTTATACGGGATCGTTTCAGGATATCATGTTGTTTTCATAGAACTTATCAAGTCAAACGTATAGTTTGATAACCTTTGGTGTTCCGTTTAAATATTACCGTTTTATACGACTTACTCGATTTTTTACGAGAAAACAAGTCTTATCAGTTTTCATCGGTCAATTCCAACGATAATACGGATCGAGACAAAACGAGAGATGTTCCGATCGTGGTTCGAAGTATAATCAAGTCAAAGGACATATGCCTCGTATCCGGTCGATGTGGATGGTAAGGTCCGGCTTGGTTGGTATCGGACCGAACGGCTTGGCCAACTCGCCGGTCGGCGAGCTGGACGTTTGTTTCAGCTCGCCAGTCGCCGAGCTGGAACAAACGTCTAGCTCCATCTCCCCGACCGGCGAGCTAGCTGTGCTTGGCCAGCTCGCCAGTTGGCGAGCTGGCCGTTTGTTCCAGCTCGTCGACCGGGGAGATGGAGCTGGACGTTTGCTCAAGATCGTCGACCGGGGAGCTGGCTGTGCTTGGCCAGCTTGCCAGTCAGCGAACTGGTAGGATTCGGCCAGCTCGCGGACCGGTGAGCTGATCGGTCGTGCAGATTTGGTCGTTCCTTGTTTTCTCAATCCAGAATCCTTTCGGAAAATGTAAGGTGAAGTAATCGTAGACGTTGATTTCGAGATTACCATTTTTAAACCCAACAGATTTCATATTATATTATTTATTTATTTATATTTTTATGATCATACGAAACCCACGTTTAGTGATTTTAACAAATAATGTAAGGCTCATGTTTAACCTCAATTATGTTGGTACATTATATTTTTATTATTTTGAGGACCCAAAATAAATAATCTATTGTATTAATTCTGCAGCATGATCTATTGATGAAGACTGAGTCCGACATTTAGTAACCAATTAATTATTCTGCATTATACAGTTAATATACGGTTAATTACCCCTAACAATTTTATGACTGCATCTAATTATATAACCACGTTACTCCCACATTCTTCCTCTATAACAAATCAGTTACCTGTTTTCATTCACAAAACCCTAGCTTCCACTGCTTCAAATCTATAACCACCACCACACCGCCTAACAAAACGGGGCCAACTCAATGCTTCCAATCCATTACTTATAGCGTTTCCATCTCTATCTTCTCTTATAAATATCTTTCCTACAGTTGGTACTCTTAACACGCTTCCTAAATTGCTAACTCACACACTTAATCGCTACAAAAAGTACCTTCAAGGATGGAATTCACAACTGTGGCTGGCATCAGACCATTCAAGTCAGAATGGCGTATTAAAGTTAAAGTGCTCCATACCTGGAAGTATTACACCAAACTTTCAGGAGAAAAAGTGGAAATGATTTTCTCTGATGTTCATGTAAGTCTCATAACTTATACGTATATCCAATCCTACTATCTAATTGCTCTACTTTTACATTGTGAAGGGAACAGAAATCCATGCATCATGTGAAGACTTACTTGGACAAGATTGCAAATAAAGTACATGTTGGAATGTGGAGAAACATTGACAATTTCTCTGTGACTAATCCCAGTGCTACCTACATGCCTACCAATCATCAGTACAAACTCAATTTCATCAATGGCACTGATATCAGTCCGTCAAACCTGCAAAACGACAGCATGTTTCTCAGTTTGGTTGACTTCCAGACTATTCAACATGGAGTAGATGAAAACATCTTTATTGGTAAGTATTATAATTTTAAGATTGAAAAATTCATAACTTCATTTCGTGTCTTTTATTTTATTTTTTTCCAACTTGCAGATGTTATTGGAGAAGTCACGGATATGGGAGCTCTTGAAACCGTTATGTGCTCGGGTAAAGAAACAAAGATTATTGAGTTTGGTTTGGTAGACTTTGAGTAAGTTATCCCAATATTTTTTTTGCCTTAAATCATATTACTATAAACTTTATAGCTTGACATATTTTTATTGACTGTGGTCGTAGGATTACCTGTTTCCTATGGGGAAAGTTTTCTGAGAGCATTCATGCTAATTACACTGCAGCTGATGAAGAAATGGTTATATGTCTCTTACTTTTTGTGAAAGTCTAGATCTTTAGAGGTAATATGCCCTTATCACTTATCATTTCATTTATCCTACATTTACTATACATAATTATAACATGAATTCTTAATGTTTCTTTTTCCACTCTCCAAATTTTAGACGAGGTTAAAATTTCAAATTCATTTGATGCTTCTCAAATCTTTTTCAACCCTACAATAGTGGAGACTGAGGCCTTTTTGAAAAAGTATTTAGAGTGTTTATAAAATGAAAATCAACAGTTATGTTCTTTAAAACAACATTATTGGTTCACATTTGATAGGGATGTTGCACCAAATGATTTGACATTGGTTGAATCCCAACAAAACAAACTTGAAAGAGAGGTTAGACGCGATAAGTGGATGTAATACCCAATCAGAGACATTGCAGAGCTACTTCGATTAACTGAGGTAATAGTTTGAATGCAAAGTATATTCTACCCATATATGTTCTAAAAACACAACCATTTTCTTTTGCAAATGTAGGTTCAGCAATGCAGAATCATTGCCACAATTTATGCAATTGACAAGGATTGAGGATGATACTATTTTGGATGCAAAGTTTTCCATAAAAGGGTTTTCAAGATTTCAACGAAGGTTCAAATCGTCAAGAAGAATGAGATAGCAACTCATCTATGGTGGTGTGAAAAGTGTGATGATAAAGTCACTAAAGTCTTGCCAAAGTAAAACCTATTTTACTTGCTTTTCATTGTCTATATTTTTATTTCATAAGTTGCTAATATAAAATATGTGATGCAGATTCAGGGTTCAAGTACGGGTGAAAGATGGTACTGGAGAAGCTTACCTCATGCCGCTTGACTGGAGTGCAGTCGGAGTGATTCCTTAAAATTCTGCTGCCTTGCTGAACGGTTCATTTGATGAGGTTATAACCTATGTTACACATATGCATTATTCACTTTCACATAAACAAAAATAGTCACATAAGGTATAATACAAATTTATCTTCCAATACTTAATAACAGCTACAAGATATTGAATCTTTTCCTGAGGCTATTACTGGTAGGGAAGACTTTCATGTTTGGTTTTCATGTTGAGAGTAAAAATGTTGCTAGCAAAGGTGGGATGTAATAAATTTGGTAAAGTATGGAAAGATTTAAGTATGCTACTGACTGGTGGTAGCACCACCGAGACATGGACTCAGTCTGATATTGGAACTACTAATTTAAGTGGTTAAGAGGTATGGTTCAGTAGTTTAGACTTATTTAAAAATAATTTAGTTTATATTACTGCACCATATTTATATGTAAATTGTGTGTACAAGGTTCACTTTTAGCTACAGAAAGTCAAGCAAAACAAAGATACTGCAGTAACTCCATCATCTAAACGCAAACATGTTTGCACAGAAGATGAGCTTGACATAAGTTCTATAACAAAGAAGTAGTACGCTAGAGTGTTTGTGAAGAAAGAAAATACCACCAATGTGAACTTAGACTCCAAAAAAGTGGCTAATGAAGTGATCACTGGTTCTTTCTTTGTTTTTTTTTTGTTTCTGCTTTGTATCATTTTAAATCAAGTGTTGACTTGCACATTTTTTTTAGTTATTTTCTTTGCTACATTATATTTCAATTCTAAGATATCTATCTATTTTCACTATGAACAACATTCATATGGAATTTACTAAACCACTTGAAAGTATCTAAAAAGCAAAACATGAATTACAACTAAGACAAACTCATACCTGGTTTTTGTTGTGAATGCTCCTCTTTAAAGGATTCTATCTTCTGGTCCAGTCAACAGCCATATCTACATCTGGTTTACCTAATATTGGCCAGAGGAGTGGCCAAGGTTGAAGCAACTTCTATAATGTAATAATATTTGAAACTTGTGTGAGAAAATTAGTAAAAAATAAGTATAGAGTGTGGAAATAACTTATATAACTGGTTTCGTGTTAATTATTCATATCTCCTTATATAAAGGAGAATAAAACAAATTATACAAATTTAATCATCTAATAAAGGAGTGAATTAGATAAACCACGTTCACAGAAAGGTTACCCTACCACTCAATTGAGATCACTGATGCATTATGAAACAAAAACCATGGAAAACTAACTTCTCCAAAAACAGTTACCATTACAACCAAACATGAAGAACATGGAAGACAATACAAGGAAAAGGAAAAAAAATTCATGAACCGACATGTCAAACTCCATCAGATTCTACATTTTATGTCGGAACCAAATATGATTCTGCCTTTAGACCAGTGTTGAGAGATGTCTCTAATTTAAATCCGATATTACCAAGTTCAAGTAGTACTCAGTATTTTACTCAACCATCAACAGACTTTAGTTCAGGAATTACATATTATGGTGCTTTTTCTGACCCTTTTTAGTGTTATGTGCTATTTCTTCAGTTTTGTATTTAGCGAATCAATATATACTCAAATTCATGCGTCTATCATATTGTTGATGTACCTATAGACAAAGCTAAAGGAAAACAGCATGTGTATTCTAAGAGAAGTAGAGGAAATGGTAACTAGATTGGTTTAAAACATATTATCAAAATTGTAAATTTGTATATTTAACATCTAAAAATATTATTATTTTTTATTTTGTGATTGTGAGGAGGAGATAATAACAATGACACTGCTCGGTTATCAAACGTCATAGCAAGAAGAAATACATGTCTCATAATTCAACCTAGGAATCTTTTACCATCCTTCTCTAATTCGACAATGTCAAGCAACAAAATGAGAAAATGGCCTACACATCTCAAGTCTACGAATCAGAAGAAGAAGATGAGGAGGAGGCAGCTGCTAACCATAATTTCCTTGTATGCTACATTGGTGTTTTTATAAATTGGAAGCAAGCAAATATTAAATAATCTTTTATTTATTGATATACAGAGGAAGGTGAAAATTATAGTGATCAAAGTTATGATGTGAATAGTGAAGAGAGTGGTTCATATGAAGTAGCATCTGATGACAGTGGTGCAATATCTGATACAAGTCATGTTCCAGATGAACAAAGGTCTAGGATTTTGACTATGGCCGAGATATTTAAAACAATATTCCAGGTAGGTCAATCCTCATCTACTACATCTCTGCCAAACCTTAAGATTACAGGTAATTAAAACTTTTGTACATTTGTTTTCTCAATATTTTTTCTATGTTTTTACCTTGACCATCTAAATTTTTAATTTTTGTACAGAGTAATTAGATGAGGGAGATCGTACTTATAAATGTGACTAATGTGGTGAGAAAATGTGGTATGATGAACGCATTGAAAGGAAGAAAGGACCAAGAAACCAAAAAAAAATTTGTGTTGTGGACAAGGTCAAGTTCAGTTACCACTACTGAAAGAATCACCAGAGATCTTGATAAAATTGCTACATGGTGATGATGCGGTCAGCAAATATTTTTGGGAAAATATTAGACAACTTAATATGATTTTTTTCTTTTACAACTATTGGGGGTAAAGTAGATAGATGTCTTCCTCAGAGACGTGGGCCAAAGAGTTTTCAACATCAAGGAGAAAATTATCATTTAATGGATAGTTTAAAATCACCAGCTGGAGAAGAAGCTAAGTTTTCTCAACTCTACATTATTGTCATTGAAAATAAAATTTACAAAAGATCTTCCATTATAAGGTATTTTCAACTCATTATTATCGACCTAAATTTAATAGATTTTGGATTCTATATTACATGATGTTCTTACACCGTCAACCATTTAAATTTTGTTGCAAGAAATACAAGAAAAAGGCTGACAAGACAAAAAAAAAGAGACCCTGAAGAAAAAAGATCATTGAGATGATTGTTGAGATGCTAGACCAAGTAAATCCATATGTGTATCAATTCCGTTCAGCCGGATATAGGTTCAAAACTAACCCTGAGACTACTTTTCATATTAGGATTGTTAGCAATCCAAAAAAAGAGGAGAGGACATCTGATACTCTTACTGCATCTGAAGTTGCAAAAAGATGGGAGGACATCTGATACTCTTACTGCATCTGAAGTTGCTGGACTGATATCTGGGGATTTCAATTAGGAAATGGATAAACAAGATATGTGCTTGAAGAGAAGCAAACAGGATGGCTTCAACGGATAAGTGAAATACATCCTTCCTATCTAGCACTACAATATCCTTTTATCTTTATATATAGCGAAGATGGATTCAGACTTGGGATTGAAAAAAGAGCTACAAAGGCTACAGCTAAACATAAGCAGAAAAATATATGTATGAGACAGTGGTATGCATATCAGATTCATGAAAGAGATGGGGAATGTCATACACTTCTGCATTCTAAAAAGCTATTCCAAGGTTTTTGGTTGATGCTTATACAACCATAGAATCTAACCGGATGTCTTTTTAAGGATGAATGAGAAAATCCTTAGATTAGATAGTGATATACCATGGATTTGACCCTCTTTTAGCCATGGTATATAAGTGTTTTTACAACTGTTTATTATATTATATAGTAGTATTAGCATATTTATAGGTTCATGAGTAATTTGGGAGAAAGTGAAGTCTCTGGAGCATTTTGGAGCATAAATGAACAAATCATCCGAAACCGATATCGACCCTTGCTAAAGGTCGACACGAAGAGTTAAATATCGATCGATGCACACTCTGTGACATCGATCAACACTGAAGGCACATAAGTCCATTACGTGATTCAGCCGACTTGAAGCCTATGACTTCACCTATTTACCAGTCTACCTATGATGAGTTTTAAACCCTAGTATTTATACTTTGCCAAAGTGTTTAGGGCAAATGAGAGCTTTCTTGTATTCTTATTTTCACCACAAAGGTTTTTTGATTCATAGGTTTGGAGAGAATATCATAGAGAGATTTGTGATTAGAACTCCATTACTTCTATCAATGTTATCTATGCAATTTATTTACTACTTTTGTGTTATGTCCTACTTAGCCATATCGGAGTAATTCACTTGTTAGATTTAGGGTTTAAATATGTTGAGGGGATTAGTCCCCCAACTATAGGATCGCTAGTTGTGATACTTATTGATTAGGATCGCTAGTTGTGATACTTATTGATTAGGATCGTACTTAATGCTTGTTTCTATGAGATTGTCACCTAGAAACCTGAACTTAGGAATTAGGATGTATTGAGCATTCTCATACAACACTACCCCGAATCTATCATGTCAAACTACTTATTGTTAGATCTAGTGATAGCTAATCTAACAATACTTAAGTGAGCCTTATTCAACTCGCACGTAATGCTTAACTACAAGCGCATCGATCGATATCCCTATAGGATAATTGATCGACAGAGCGAAAGGCGTGCTGGTCGATATTAATCAATAATATCGATCGACGCTTCTATTGATCTAACGTACCTTAGTCGGGTCAGCCTTGTTAGATCTCTAGTTATAGTTAATAGATTCGTCTTCAAACATGAGGAAGCTGCTGGACTTGTTTTTAATGTGTTGAGTTCGATGTATCATGCAAACAGCTGTCTGCACCTATAAGATTATAATCTTCTTAACCTGAATAAAAACCCTAGGTCTAGCTCCTTTCTTTTAAGCTCCAAAGCCCCTCAATTCTCATTAGTAGAGTGACAACTCTGACTAATCCAAATCGTCTATTTTTAATTCTGTTTTTAATTTATAAAATCATAACTTAGTTTTATAATAAATTAGATTTAACTTGTTCCCTAGCTCCGCGTGATTCGATCCCTAAGTACTACAGTGAACCTCTTATTTGAGAGAGTAATCACTCTTTAGGGTAATTTGAGCGAGATCAAATTTGGTGCCGTTGCCGGGGAGCTTTGATCGCCATTAGATTTAATTTTGTAATTCTAGGTACTACACACTTGTGGGCCAGAAACCCTATTGTGAGGTACCCCATGAGCATCCTATGGACCATCTTGAGAGGTTCGAGGATCTTATTGATGCCATTAGAGTCAAGGTAATCCTTGAGGATTATCTTCTATGCAAGCTCTTCCAGCACTCACTACTGGAGAAGCTTCATATTGGCCCAATCAGCTACCACCAGGATCTCTTACATCCTCGATTGACATCAAGAACACGTTTCTACTTAACTTCTTTGATGAAGCGTGTGTTGAAGAACTCAGAAGCAAGATTGCTACATTCACACATAAGCCAAGGAACAAAGGCGAGTTCGAAGGTGATTTCCGTCAATTCTCTCTAATCCATCGTTCTCATTGCCGGTTATCTCTCTGCCATTATCACCATCGTTCTCACGAACGTTCTCACCGCCACTTCCTCTATTTCAGATCTGAGAAGAAAACCTAGCGTCGTTTCTCTGTAAACCCTAGAACCGGTAAGTTATATCTCTTACTGTTGAGTGATTGATTGAGGAAAAGATGAACACCAAACGTTGTCTCTATCAATTTATATACTCGTTCTCACCGTCATTCTCACCTTGCTTTTTTTTCACGTCTATTTTTGCAGATCTATAACCGATGTGTCGATGGTAACTATGCCTTCTCAGAATTTTCAGGTCAGCTTTAAAATGTTCTACTGGAAGTCTTGAAAGTCTTCCAGACTTATAATTAAAGCGTGATGAAAGCTGACTTCTGCGTGTCTGTTTTAGCTAATATGTGATAAAATCTAACTTCTTTTCGGGTCCACACATGTTTATTTACACTTGCATGCTTCTTTTTTCGAGTACATGTTGTGGGTTTCTTAATATCAGTCACAACTTTGACTTCTATCTGTGTTCTTTTGAATTAAAGTTGGAAACTTTGATGGATTTGTCTTGTGTTGTAACTTCTCTTTGAGTTCCTGTGAATGAAAGTTGAAAGCTTTGTTGGATTTAGCTTGTGTGGTGACTTCTCTGTGGGTTCTTGTGAATGAGAGTTTGAAGCTTGATATCACTCAAATTACCCTAAGGAGTGAATTACTCTCTCAAATAGGAGGTTCAGTTGTAGTACTTAGGGATCGAAT
>JABAYD010003585.1:0-17946 GCA_014822095.1 Diplotaxis tenuifolia
TATCATTAAAATCCTAGAGGTGAGTTTTAGCCCTCACAAATACCTCAAAACTAATGTATTCAAAGAAGGACGAAAGGTTCTACTTGCTTGCTCCGGGAGGCAACTACTTATGCTCTTGGGATCTCGATTTCAAAAAATACAAGAAGCCTCAGTTCCATGAGTTAGTGTTGCACAACCTTCCCCACATGCCACGTTCCCATCGAAAGTGGTTGGATTCTTATTGCCGGGAGGATCACTGGCTTGAGTCACCTTCGGGCGAACGTTTTCTAGTCAAATGGTGCCTATTTCTACATATTTAGAACATTATATAGTATAAATATTTAAGAAACATAATACTAAACACCTTTTTGTAACGTGAATGCAGGTACTCCAAATTCCTCGCTAACCAAAACCCTGACATAGGATCGATGGTAAATGTGTTTAGAGAGGAGGAGACAAAAGATGGGAAGAAAAATATGGTTTACACAAAGGATATAGGAGATCTGTGCATTTTCATTTCAAAAAGCGAGGACTTCTGCGTCAAGACGAGCTCTTGCCCTGGCCTCTACCCTAACTCCATCTTTCTAAATGGACGTTTATTTGCGACGTTCAATATCACCAAGAGAACCATCGGTTGCTATGAATATCCAGAAGGTACACCCGACGCGTGTCCTTACTCCCCCTTCTGGCTTCCTCCCTTCTCTCTCTAGCCAAGGTTATACGTTGGTGTTATTTTGTGATTGGTACTCGATCTCTCCTGTTGATCGGTTTGTGTTACTAAATGTACTGATATCATATTTTTAAATTCCCTTTTCTTCTTTTCAAATCCGGCCTCCATATCACATTTAGAGCATTATTATCCCGGGGTTCTCACGGGGTTTCTCAGCACGTGGGACCCCCAAGAAACTTTCAGAAACTGTTTCTCTACTGTTCGCGGGCCCGACTGACACATGGCGACTCGCGAATGGTGCGTTTTTTATTTTTTATTTTTTTTTAGAAGTTGAGAAACCCGTGGTGGAGAAACCCCGGATAATTATGCTCTTAGCATACTAATAAGTTATCGTTTCTAAGGACATACTACCTTATAGAGAGGAATGCATGCATATACACTCTCTGTACATTTGATAGATTTAATAACCTTTGCATTAGGTTCTTCTTTTTGGTTTAAGAAAAAAATAAATGTAGTTGTAGAGGGGATCTTCTATAGCTGTGTATGGTGGGTTTACATTGCATTGCACATTTAAAAAAAAAACTAACAGAAATTAACGTAAAAAAATTGCTTGTAAGTTTATTTTGACGTCCACAACTAGGCATGGGGTTGGATTGCCCGTTCGGATTCGGTTCGGTTGATTCGAATTTTCAGATTTTTGGTACTATGCTCATAAATCCCATTCGGTTTTTACTAATTATCGGATCGGATTCGGTTCGGTTCCTTTTGAATTCAGTTCGGATCGGATTATAACCAATATATAAAATAGCCTAAAAATATTTTTAATAAACTAGAAAAACATTAACAAAAATACTCAAAATATATATATATATTATTCACAAAACTAATTAAAAACAAAATAAACTACTTAAACTAAATAAAAGTAATTCAAAATAACAAATAAAATAAACGATAAAAATTTTAAAAATATTTTAAAACATTTAAATTACCTTAACATATATAAAAATAGTAACATATTTCACTAATTTCGGATATAGTCGGATCTAAATTCGGATTTTGGTTCGGTTCGGATTGTACCTATACTCCAAAGTACTAAGCTCTTAAGTCCTGTTCGGATATTTTTGTATAACGGTTTAGATCTGGTTTCGGCTTTTTCGATTCGGGTTAAGGTCAGGATTTCGGTTTGGGGTAAAAACGCCCAGCCTATCCACAACTAATTAAAAGCCCTATCCACAACTAATTAAAAGGATCTCACAATTATCAATTGCAGCAAGACGGTTTTGATTAAATTAAGTTTAACCAAAAAGTTTAGAAGTAGAGATGTATGAAATGTTGTTGGCTCAGAATTAATTGTCTACCTGCTAGCTTTTTGGCTTTGTCAACAAAGTTATTAAAGCTTTGTAACGATTGACCATGGTTGGAAATATAGAAAAGAAAAGAAAAAAGGGAAAATGCTAGCGACTGTATTGGCGCATGATGCAATGAATGGAATGGTGGGCCGACCCGTTTCCTTAGTTTTGCACTTTAATTTGTTGATCTTGACGTGATTTTGAACCTTGCTCCAGTCATTGCAGACGCACTGATGGAAATAAGATAATTAATATTAGTATGGAGATAACCAAGAACGAGAAATTATATAATTCAATTTATAATATGGGGTGCCCTTATAATATTCACCAAAAACTGATATATTTTTTTAGCATGTTATGTCAAGAAAAGAATACTAACAAACACATATCTATTGAAATTTTATGTCGTGGTGCGTATAACAAAGATGTACCGGGAAAAAAAGTTGTACCGGAAAAAGATGGAGCATTGGGAGATCATAGTTGGTCCCTTTAATATTAGATTGTTAGGATACTTGGAAATTAGAATGCGAAGAGAGACTCAGATTCTGCCACATCACCAACATCGACCACATAGAGGATACTCCTTTAAAGTCCCTGTACTATAAGTGAGATACACTTTATTCGTTAAAGTTTATGCTGACTTTGTGTGTTCATGTAAATTTAGATAGGGTTTTGTTCGTAGAAATGATGATTAAGTTAGTGCACGAATGCTCCAAAAAGAAGTTTAGTGCAGAATAAACATTGTAATCAGATGTTACAAAATTTTGATTTTAGAGCAATTATGTATGGTAAAGGTTACTAGGATTACCACCAAACAAAGTAGACTAGTGGTTTAATTACACACACACTGTCAAAAAGAAAACACACACGTTAAGTGCCGTTATGTTTTAATTCAAAACTAGATTCTGACCCCTCTACGAGGACGGATATATTTTTTTGTTTTACCTATTTTTTTAGAAATTTATTTTTTATATTTGTATTTTTCTTTGTAATCATATTTGTGCTATTATTTGTAATCATATTTGTGTTTTTCTTTATAATCATATATGTGTAAACGTTTTTTAAAAATCATTATTAAGATTTTTGATAAGTGAAATTAGTGATGTTGTGTAATAAGTAACAAATCAATGAAGGATTTAAAATTTTATAAATTTTGATATGAAAAATAAAAAAATGAACTCTTCAAAATTACCAATGTACTGTTAATTATTTATTTTAAAACATTTTGATATTTTAATATTTTGTGACCAGATTATATTAACTGATCATTTTTCCCTTTTATCTCCTTCCTTTTATTTAACCTACTGTTTCTCTGAAATTTGAGTCGACGGCCTCCTGTTTTTTTTCATTGATAATATCACTCATTTTCATCGTATTTTAACCTAACTCTATGTTTTTTTCAATAGATTAAAGTAAAATAAATTAATTTTTAACATAGATTCAACCAAACTCAAGTTTATTAAAGTTTCTGATTTTATAAACATTATGATAATCGAAGGTGGTTTGACGATTCCACATTGGTATGTAAAAAGTGGTTACCGAATTTTACCCAAAAAAGTGGGTATTGAAAGTGGTTACATAGTATTCTTAGATAATTATGTGGATACAAATATAAATTAATGGATTAAACCTATATCAATAGGTCATGATCCTAATTTAATAGTATTGATTAGATATTGATCCGCCCTCGAGAGGGCAGGGCGGGTACATTATTTATTTTTAAAATTTTTGTCTAATATAATTTATATGTTTGTGTGTTTGTATAATCGTATTTTTGTATGATATGAATTTAATATAATAGATAATTTTTGTAAGTATATTAAATAAATCAAATTTCATACCCGCTCTTTTAAAGAGCGGGTATATCTTTTATTTTCAATTTATTTTAGAAATTTAATTTTATATTTTTGTTTTTCTTTATAATCATATTTATGTTTTTCTTTGTAATCATATTTGTGTATATATTTTAATCAACAACTATTTTATAAAATAATAAAAATTTAAAAGTTGACCCAATATATTTTTTGTTCCTTGTAATTATATATCCGTATACCCATTTCTTTCTAATCATATTTGTTTATTTATAGATCTTGACCCGCAGGTATAATGTTAGTTTATAATTTTCTGTTTTTTTTTCGGTAAATATCTAGCATTTTTCTGTTTTTCTTATATGCTAAAAAGTTAATTTATATGTTTGTGTATAACAGTTTTTATATTTTTTGGAAAAAGGATTTTGTGGAAAACTTTAATTAATAAAAACATATAATTTTTATAAGGTAATGATATTGCTCTGTAAATACTTGCAAAATAAAAAGAGACCCCAAAAAAGGTTTTTTTTAATAGTATAGTTAACAGTTGTGCCATTGTAATACTCAAATCAAAAGTACTTTAAGAGATAAAATAAAGAAAATGGAAGAGAAAATATGGCCAAAACAAAATTTAAGTAATACTACACTGAAATAACAAATGGAACTACTGATTAGTGTTAGGCTGTGTACATAATCGCTTGTTGATTGTTTTATCTTTTTTTTTACGACACTTGTTGATTGTTTTTCTTGTAACATAAAGCTTGATTGTAAAAACGTATTTCCTTCAGTATATAAATTAACAGAAAACTCTTTTTTCTTCAGATTAAAATCTTTGTTTTTTGATTCACCAAGTTAACCGCATACATCAAAAATACTGAAGCCAACAAAAATCGATCCAAAGAAAGTTTTTGTTACATGTGCACGTTTTAACTTTACTTGTTCTAAATTTGTAACATAAATGGTTACCTTTTTCTTAGTGAATATGATTTCAAGTGTCTCACCAAATGGTGCATTGAATTGCTTCCTTGTGTGAATAACTTTCACTTGGAGGTACGCAGCTCGTTGTGAAAGGCTTCACGTCTCCATGGTAAGACAATTTCATAGGAGGCGCCATCTTTATTGCTTACGCTTGAAACAATTTCACGTGTGAAGATATATGCCATTATATGTTTTAATTTATAGCAAAAAAGCATTAGGATATGTCCATCGGATGGAAATAATAGTATATAAAATATTGTGAGTACTAACAAACTTAAGATTAGTTCTCGATATTGATAACCGGAACAGCATATACTCGGAATAGTTTCTGAGTTTGTTATGATAGTTTCTTTCTTAAGAAGGCTCTCTTTAATGTTAACATATATATTTTTTTCGTTATGCAAGTTATAAGATTTGTTTGATTCAATTTTGAGACCAATGAAATGTTTTTGAGGCAGTTCTAAATTAGGTTAGTATATATTTTTAAATAAATTTGGTTAATATTTTTGTTTACAGCTTTTGGCGGTCAGCGTGATTAATGACGTATGTTGTTTAGAAAATCCTGGCTTGTTTTTAAATAGGTAGATTTTCAGTTGTAAGTTTTGTTTGCATATTTGGTTGTGAGTGTGATATATAATTCCAATATTATTGATAAGGTCAATAAATATATAATAGAAGGTATAATGATTATTCATAAATTCGTTGTTTTATAGTATAAGGTCGAAAATTCATAGAGAAATTATTCAGGGTTCATTTTTGGTTCTAATAATTAATTATTGATACCATATTCAAAGTGGAAACGTGTAATGTGCAATAATATATTGGATTAAATTTCAGTTTGCAGGTTTTTGACCATTGTGTGCATGGGACTTATGACCGGTTTATCTATCTTCGTAGGAAGATGAGTTTAGAAATTGAGGATAGACCAGCTTCATGATAATGTTTGTAATGTATATAACTTAAAGAATAATATGCCACTGTTACATTACTTTTTGTAGTCGAGAAAATTTGTGCCTTTGATAGGATTAATATTGATTTAATTGATTATTATAACTTTAAGGAATAAAAATATAAACGTCACTGAAAAAGTGTATATTTAAGTTATTTTGAGACAAAATATAAATGTGATGCCTGATTTTTGGGAGCTATATTGTTTTTTTTTCTCATTTCCTGTATTATCCTTCTAAAGTTTAAATTTTTAAGGCAAAACTGATGGCACAAAAAGTAATATCTTAAGAAAAATTAAGGGCAAATCTATAAAAAGGATTCTATTTTAATAGTATTGATCTTGTGAATGAATGATTTTACACCATGTTTCTTGTATTAGTGCAGAGTGATTTCGGACCAAAATGAAAATTATAACATAGTACCCAAACTCTTCATAATTAACAAAAAAAATACTAAAATTTTCAGAATTAATAAATCGTGAGTCCATTGAAACATATGATTAACGGTTTAAAACTACGTTGTAATGGTACGTGAAACCATCTTCATCTCTAGTACAAAAAATATTTTTCAAAAGTTAATTTATAATATATACTAAACTAAGTATAAGATGAAATGTCTTAACCTTTGATAAACTCATACAAGGGTTTCTATTTTATGTATCATTTAAACCGTGGAAAAATTGTGTAATTATGAACTGATTATATTTCTTATATAATGCTTTCCGGTTTGAAATACTAGTAAAGATCTAATTCAAAATATCATCTATGATTTGTTTTAACAAAAAAATAATCTGTTCTTTTTTTCGTTGAAATTTGGTCCCATGTCACATTTAACCTATTACGGACTAATTTAAAAAGAAATACTACCTTAGAGATAGTTCTACTTAGAGAGCACATATATATATATACCTTGTACTATTGTTAGACTTGTTTATAATCTATTACCATCGCATTATGTTTTTTTTTATATTTTTTTTTTTTTTTGTCGTTGTAGAAGTGATATTTTATAGTTCCTAAAGCGTAGACACAGTTTTAAAGAACAAATAAGCATTTATATCTGGTCAAAATTACTAATTTATTAATATATAGAAAAAATGGAATTCGCTTGTAAGAGAACAAATATTTTCTAAATATTTAATTATTCGCTTGTAATTAAAAGGGTATTCACGTTATAAATGCAGTAAGGTGGTTTCAATTTTTCATTCAGAAATACGGTTGGCTCAGAAATGAGAATGGAGCACGGCAATAAATAAAATGATGGGAAAAGATAGAAGAAAATAAAATAAATATAAAAAAAAATGGGAAAGCAGTAACTTGGTAAGATTCCAAAATCGAAATTTCACCAAAAATAAGAAAAGGAAAGATAACCTTGGCATCCACGCCATTGCTTTCTTTAACCGGTAGAGAAGATCTGAAATTTGCGTTTGCTTTGGTGGTATCGTTCAAAAATGTCTCGACTTCTCTCCAAACTATCTCCCATCGGAAGCTGAGCTCTTTCTTGCTCTTAGATGGTTTGGTTCATACTCAATTATTTCACTTTACTAGAAGATTTTTTTACCGAAAAAATATTGATGATTCAGTTTAAAAAAAAAAAAGAATTGACTTTGAGTTGCTTAAATTACTACTTGGCAGATGCACAAGAGAAGGAGCGTTCGTTCCTTTTCATCCTCCATGACAGGTCGGTTTATGTCGCTTAGTGTCAGTGCGGAAGCCTCGTCGGGAGGCGTCAACATAGGAGAAGCCATGTTGTTCGACCCTGCCAAAGAAGAGTTACTTGAACTCACGGACAAAACAATTCCTGAAGAAATATTTACTACCGAAGTAATCGGAGCTTCCAAGGGATGGGGATTTTACAGTGACCCGCAAGATCGATGCGTACTCATCACGGACGTAATGACCCCTGGTCTTCCAAATCAAACCCCAAGCTCTTTACTCTGCCTCCGCTTACTTCTTTGATCTCTTGCCAAACTGATGTGGTCTGCAGGCCACGTCGTGATTTGCGTTGGACTAAAGTCACAACCCCTTTGGACTACTTTCCAACCTCAAACCTCATGTATTCCAAGAAAAACCAGAAGTTCTACTTGATTGGTCCTGGAGGCCACCACTTGTTATCCTATGATCTACCTTTCGAGAAGGCCGAGTTCCACGAGTTGCAGTTTCGCAACTTTCCAGAAGCTTTCAAGTATGACTCGGAGCAATCCGATCTGTTTCCTTCTTCTTGCAGGATGGAACGCCTTGTTGAGTCACCTTGTGGAGATGAACGTTTCCTAGTCAAATGGTATTATTATTATTATTATTATTATTATTATTATTATTATTATTATTATTATTATTATTATATCTATGAATGTAAAGAACAGAGACAGATTTGGACTGAATAATATCTTACTTCTTGCTTACAAAATGAGGGTTTTACACAGCTATATAAAGAGACTTAAGAAGGATCTAGATTAGCTAAACAATCCAGCTGGACAAGGTGATAAGATTAACCAGCTGGTAAAGTAAGGAATGAAACGGTTCTCCGTACTCCTCTCCATTGCTCTGCAACACGACAAGCTTGAAGACCGTTGAACAAGAAGAGTATTGGGCTTCACCTTTGTTTCTTGGGCCTTCGGCTTTGTCTCTGAGTGGGCTTGACTCACAATATCATCATCATCAACACTAGTCTTCCAGCTAGTAGTGACCATATGAACTCATGAATAGACATTATTAATTGATGAACCATTTGCACAGGTATGCTAAGGGATGTTCAGATTCGGGAGAAATCTCGTATGAAACACAGCATATCATGGTGTTTAGAGAGGAGGAGACTACAGAGGGAAGATTCATGTGTTACACTGAAGACATTGGAGATATGTGCATCTTCGTTTCAAAGGGAGAGTCCTTTTGCGTCCTGGCAAGTTCTTTTCCTGGACTCAAACCAAACTCCATCTATTTTATAGGCTTTGGAATAGGTGTTTACGATCTAACTACAAGAACGACCTCTAGTTTTCAGGCGCCCGAAGGTGCACTGAATAATCTTTGGGCTCCTTATTGGTTTCCTCCATCTTCAAGCTAGTGCTGCTACGATTGGTTTGCTTATGTTTTGACTCTCTATCAACTTGCTAAGATCTATTTTTGTCCTTACACAGTGCTCCTAAAACAATCCTTAGTTTGTCATCAAACCATCTCTCCAACCTCACAATATTACTTGTAGAGAAAAACTAATTTACCACAAACTATGTTTACCCTTCTCAACGACAGCAAAAAAAAGTCTAATATCAGTTTACCTATATAGCTGGTTAATTGGTATCCATGACTATGGGCTGTGAGATCTTAATAAAAATGATGATAAGATGACTCTTCAACTAAGTAACAGTGAATGGAGCGACAATGAAGGACTCTAAATTGGTGGGTCGCATGTATGAATATTATCTGAAAATTTTGACGGATGAAGACTTGAGACCAGAACAAAACCAAGAATCAGATCACACAAATTGAAAAAGTTGTTAATATAGAAGAAATAATATAATGTTTTTTTTTTTTGAAACACCCACAATATATTGTTATTTATTATTCATCTGTTTTTGGTTTTAAATGATTATCTTAAACATTGGTGTGGATTAAACAAGTGTATTTGATTATTCAGTACCATTAGCCTGACTGTTTAAATATTCAATCAAATTGGCCAGTGTAGACAACATTTTACAGTTGAGTGATCCCAAGAATATAAATCCATTTTCTTTTAGTTTTACGGCACTGAGTTCAGAGAAAAAGAGTTATTTGATTAACGGTAAAACATACAAAAGACTTGCAAGTTTTACATCTAGACAACCTCTCTTTCTCTTACACTCACACGAAACAAAGACTGAAGCAAATTACAGATAGAACTCTGCTCACTTTCCGGGAACGAAGTTGGTGGCAAAGGCCCATGCGTTGTTGTTGACTGGATCGGCCAAATGGTCAGCAAGATTCTCCAACGGTCCCTTACCAGTGACAATGGCTTGAACAAAGAATCCAAACATAGAGAACATAGCCAATCTTCCGTTCTTAATCTCCTTCACCTTCAACTCCGCAAAGGCCTCTGGGTCGGTAGCTAGGCCCAACGGGTCGAAGCTGCCACCAGGGTAGAGCAAGTCCTCGGCCTCTCCCAGCGGCCCATCTCCGGCAACTCTGTAACCTTCAACGGCTCCCATCAAGATCACTTGAGTAGCCCATATCGCCAAAATGCTCTGAGCGTGAACCAAGCTTGGGTTTCCCAAGTAATCAAGTCCTCCTTCGCTGAAGATCTGTGAACCGGCCTTGAACCAAACCGCCTCTCCGAACTTGACTCCGTTCCTAGCCAACAACTCCGGGAAGACGCACCCTAGGGCTCCGAGCATGGCCCATCTACAGTGGATAACTTCTAGCTCACGGTTCCTTGCGAATGTCTCAGGATCGGCGGATAGACCGGCGGTGTCCCATCCGTAGTCTCCGGGAAACTCTCCAGTAAGGTAGCTCGGTGGCTCGCCGGAGAATGGACCCAAGTACTTGACTCTTTCGGCGCCGTACCATGGGCTGCCTGATGGGCCCTTTGGCTTGGCTACGGTCTTCCTCATCGTCACACGGCCGCTTCCAAGGACTTCTGATGCTGCAGGAGAAAGCTTCACGGCCTTTCCGGCGAAGGCAGGGGAGGAGAGAGCCATTGTTGAGGCGGCCATTGCGGTTGCGTAAAAGTAAAAACGTTTATAAGTTGTTGTTGTGTGCCAAGAAATGGGTGGTTTGGCTTTGATGAGCTTTTTAAGTATTTATAATATAACGTCGATGTAATATCTTATCTTACAATATCAATATCTGGTGTTTCTATTGGCCGTTAGACATATCATCTTGGTGCTTTAGATTTTTTGTTTGCTTACGTGGTTATTGTGGGTCCGTTGTTAAAAATCTTGTAACGTTTGAGGAAATGGGGAAGCATCCACTCATGAAATGACACGTATACGACTTAATCTCTCTATCTTGTTGAAATCCCGGAAGAAATGACTCATGAGAATAACACATTTTCATTGAACATTTTCTGTGTATGGATGCTCTTCCTCTTAATATTTTCATACAACATTTTATAAGATCAATAATGGGGACGTTCATTTCTCCTTCCAGATGAGATTTATGTTCGTTTAGACTTTAATTATCTTAACTTATGCAGAAATGTAACTAGAACCTCAAAAACATATATGCGCAAATGAAATCATACCATCCTCAAACCAGTGCTAAGCATAATATTCATCTAAAGATAATGGTTAAAACCTTGATTATGGTCATGGTGATCATAAGATAAGATAAGAGAAAAACGTAATCATAACCACGAGTCATGGCCATAGCCACAAGTCGGCTAATTCCTCTCTTCCAAATGCAATGAGCCAATTCCAATTTCACCTAAATCGTAAACACACCCAAAACCATCTAAACCAAATACTGAACCGAATCCCTTCTCAACCGGATATTAATAGTGAAAATGTGCTTAGCATAAGTGGACGAGGTGACAGAATGTATTAAATACAATTTTCTATCTCACAGAAAACATTCGTAATAATATATGTGGGACATAAGTGTTTATAGCATAAATGAATGTATGTTGGTGTGGGGTACCAAAAGATTGAGATAATTTGAACAAGAGAACATGCATTATTTTGCTAGCTTTTAGCTTAAAGCTTAGAAGTGCACCATGACTAAAGAGTGATGATTTATTGTATGAAGTAACGATGCTTCTTTATGCTGTAACTGGTAGTGATGATTTACATCGAATATATTAACATTTATGATCGTAATATCAGAAATGTTGATTGGGGTGAATTTTTTAAACCTGTTACTTTACTATGATGTTTTTATCACTAGTATCAGTAAATTTCGAAATCTTAAACCTTTCACAAACTTTTATTCTCTTAGGAGTATCAAAATTCAGACAAACTTAAGGTCTTTTGAAAAGCAAAGTCACAAGGCTAATGTATTACCGTATAGGACGACTCAAACAACGTGTGGTCTCAAAATGTTTTGGCTGCAAGGAAAGATCAACGCAAAAGCTAGTGGACTAGAGACTGCCACATGATCAATAAAACGATAAACAAGAATCTCAATAGCCAATGAGCAAAGAGATAAGTATTACTTCAAAGATAATAAGTCTTCACAACATCTTTATTTAATCCAAACATATCTTAACGTTTTCAATCACTCTCACTCACAAGTTAGTCACCCAAAAAAAAAAAAAAAAAGAACTTCAATGGCCTCTTCAACAATGGGTCTTTCCTCCCCTGCCTTCACCGGAAAGGCCGTGAATCTTTCTCCTGCAGCATCAGAACTCCTCGGAAGCGGCCGTGTGACAATGAGAAAGACTGTAGCCAAGCCAAAGGGCCCATCAGGCAGCCCATGGTACGGCGCCGAAAGAGTCAAGTACTTGGGTCCATTCTCCGGCGAGCCACCGAGCTACCTTACTGGAGAGTTTCCCGGAGACTACGGATGGGACACCGCCGGTCTATCCGCCGATCCTGAGACATTCGCAAGGAACCGTGAGCTAGAAGTTATCCACTGCAGATGGGCTATGCTTGGAGCCCTAGGGTGCGTCTTTCCGGAGTTGTTGGCCAGGAACGGAGTCAAGTTCGGAGAGGCGGTTTGGTTCAAGGCCGGTTCACAGATCTTCAGCGAAGGAGGACTTGATTACTTGGGGAACCCAAGCTTGGTTCACGCTCAGAGCATTTTGGCGATATGGGCTACTCAAGTGATCTTGATGGGAGCCGTTGAAGGTTACAGAGTTGCTGGAGATGGGCCGTTGGGAGAGGCCGAGGACTTGCTTTACCCAGGAGGTAGCTTCGACCCATTGGGCCTAGCTACAGACCCAGAGGCTTTTGCGGAGTTGAAGGTGAAGGAGATCAAGAACGGAAGATTGGCTATGTTCTCTATGTTTGGATTCTTTGTTCAAGCTATTGTCACTGGTAAGGGACCTTTGGAGAATCTTGCTGACCATTTGGCTGATCCAGTTAACAACAACGCATGGGCCTTTGCCACTAACTTTGTTCCCGGAAAGTGAGCGAAGTCTTTATCAGTTTGTAATTTGCTTCTGTCTTTTTTTAATTCGAGTGGGAATGAGGAAGGGGGTTGTGTTTGTGCTGGATGGTTGAGACTTTCAGATGTAAAAATTTGTCAGACTTATGATTTTATCTCTAATCAAATAACTTGTTTCTTCTCTTTACTTGTGTTCTGTAATAACTAAAATGGTTTATGTTCTTGGTTTCACTCAACTGCAGCCATAGCGCAAACTGATGTAATCTAACACAGGTTCAAGCCTTGATGGGTATGAAATAATGTTCTTTCACACCTGCAGAAAATGTGATTGTTGTTTGCAACAAATTCAAGCTAAATGTTAACCAAATTTTACAGATTCAATGAATATATTTCGTGCAGCATTATTAAATTTGAGATGAATCTGATAAAAACAAAGACCTGTATAGCACAGGAACCAGGACGAGTAACAAATAACACCTACATTGCATTTCAGAAATAGACCTTTGAAGATTATTCATAGAAATGCTTATAAGAAAACAAAATCCGTCAACATTTAACTGAAGTCGTACAAGTTCCACACATAAACGAACAAACATGAAACAAAAACTCAAGCTCAGACGAGTAAAGAAGATGCATTCTTCACCTCAAAGAAGTCCTGAAGAGCAGTCATTTTAATAGCACTTGACTTCAAGCTCTTGATTCCCTCAGCAGTGGCCAATGCTCCAGCAACAGTGGTAATAACCGGCACCTTGTATGCCAAAGCCATTTGTCTGAGCTGTCTCCCATCTTTCTGATCAAGAGCATCACCTGAGCTTGTAATCAACATCAGATGAATCTGACCATTAGCCACCATATCAGCAGCATGTGGTCTTCCTTCATGCAACTTCAACACTCTCTCCACAGGGATGCCCTTGAGTTCCAGGAAATGAGCTGTTCCAGATGTAGCAACGATCTTGAACCCAAGGTCGAGGAAGGAGACAGCGATTTTCTCCAGGTGCTGTTTGGTCATATCGTTTAAGCTGAGGAAGACAGTACCGTTTAAAGGTAGCTTTTGACCTGCAGCAATCTGAGCCATTGCAAAGGCGCTTGGGAACTCGGAGCTGATGCTCATCACTTCTCCTGTGCTTCTCATCTCCGGCCCGAGTATCACGTCACATCCTTGGAACTTCTCAAATGGGAACACAGCTTCTTTCACGGAGATGTGTTTAGGGATGACTTCTTCTTCAAAGCCCAGATCCTTGAGAGATTTTCCAGACATGACCAGAGCTGCATACTTGGCAAGAGGGTGTCCAATGGCTTTTGAGACGAAAGGTACAGTACGAGAAGCTCGTGGATTGGCTTCCAGCAAGAAAACATCTCCAGAGGATGTGATTGCGTACTGACAGTTCATCAGCCCACAAACATTTAGCTTCTTCGCCAACTTGGTGGTCCATGATCTTATAGTTTCCAAACAAGAAGCTGGTATGGTCTGTGTTGGAAGCATACAAGCCGAGTCACCAGAGTGCACACCAGCTTGTTCGATATGCTCCATTATTCCACCAATCACCACGTTCCCATAGGAGTCGGTAAGTGTATCAACATCGATCTCAATGGCATCAGAAAGATACCTATCTACCAAAACAGGTCTCTCTGGGTCAACTTCAACAGCATTCTCCAAATAGGTTATGAGTTTACTGTCATCATAAACTATCTCCATTGCTCTTCCACCTAAAACATAAGAAGGTCTTACCACAACCGGGTAGCCTATCTCCTTTGCTATAGCTAACGCATCAGCTTCGCTCTTTGCAATGCCTCCCTTGGGCTGCTCAATTTTCAGCTCGTTGAGGATCGCATTGAACCTTTCTCTGTCTTCAGCAGCATCAATGGAGTCAGGTGACGTGCCCCAGATGCGAACAGGTCCTGCACCACTCAAGCTCATGGGCTTGTGCTTGTCCAAATAGTTTTTGATTGGGAGAGCAAGCTTCAGAGGAGTTTGACCACCAAACTGCACGATGATTCCATCAGGTTTCTCAAGGTCTATCACATTGAGAACGTCTTCGATTGTGAGGGGTTCAAAGTAGAGCCTGTCACTTGTATCATAATCTGTTGACACAGTCTCAGGATTTGAGTTCAGCATGATAGTCTCATATCCAGCATCCTGCAATTAAGTTTTAAACAATCTGTAAGTAATCTTAAGAAAGAGAAAGACACTTAGATCATCTAGAGACAGACCTGTAAGGCGAAAGATGTGTGGCAACAACAGTAATCAAACTCAATCCCTTGGCCAATACGGTTTGGCCCTCCTCCCAAAATCAAAACCTTCTTGTTGGTGTTTGGTGCTGACTCACATTCAAAATCGTATGACGAGTACATGTAAGGTGTATGCGCTTCGAACTCGGCAGCGCAAGTATCCACTCTCTTGTAAGAAGGAACAACTCCTAAAGAAATCCTCTTGGTACGGACTTCTTCCTCAGTTGTCTTTGTAGCAAAAGCTATCTGCTTATCACTAAACCCACGCTTTTTAACTTCGTAAAGGTCTTCTGTTGTGATCTCTGACAAGGGTGGTCCAGACATGAGATACTGTTCCACGTCAACGAGCTCTTTAAGCTGTGTCAGGAACCATTTGTCTACCATGCTCAGCTCGTGGATTTCATCAACCTTCATACCCTTCTTCATGGCAGCATAGATCGCATGGATCCTGTCTGGGTTTGGGACTCTAAGGCTGTATTTTAGTTGATCCCAGTCCCAGCTTAGTTCCTTAATCTTTGCACAACCCCATCCTGAGAATCCACACTCTAGAGACCTCAGAGCTTTCTGGAAAGATTCTTGGAATGTTCGACCTAGAGCCATAGATTCCCCAACAGATTTCATCTGAGTCGTCAACAAGGGTTGAGATCCTGGAAACTTCTCAAATGCAAACCTAGGAATCTGCATGACAAAGAAACAGAAATAAGTATACACACACATAATTAAGCAAAAATAAACAAACACAGCTAAGGAAGAGCAGCGAACCTTTGTGACAACATAATCAATGGAAGGCTCAAAGCTAGCCGGTGTCTTCCTGGTGATATCATTAGGAATCTGATCCAAAGTATACCCAACAGACAACTTAGCCGCCATTTTAGCAATGGGAAAACCAGTAGCCTTAGAAGCAAGAGCAGAAGATCTAGACACTCTAGGATTCATCTCAATGATCATAACCTCACCATCAGCCGGATTCACAGCAAACTGCACATTAGACCCACCACACTCAACACCAATCTCCCTAATAATCGCAATAGAGTAATCCCTCAGCCTCTGATACTCCCTATCCGTCAACGTCTGCGCAGGCGCCACAGTGATGGAGTCACCAGTATGCACACCCATAGGATCAATATTCTCAATGGAACAAATAATAACAACATTGTCAGCTAAATCCCTCATCACTTCAAGCTCATACTCTTTCCAACCCAACAATGACTTCTCCACAAGAACCTGACTCGTCACACTAGCAGCCAAACCAGCTTTACAGATAGACTCAAACTCCTCTCTGTTATACGCAATGCCACCACCGGTCCCACCTAAGGTGAAAGCCGGCCGGATAATCAAAGGAAACTCACCGATCCTCTCGGCAATGTCGAAACACTCGTCGAGAGTGTTCCCAATCCCTGAAGGTGGAGTCTTTAGACCAATGTTCTTCATTGCGTCCTTAAACAACTCACGATCTTCCGCCTTCTTGATCGCATCGAGCTTGGCTCCGATCAGCTCAACGCCGTATCTTTCGAGAGCTCCGCTCTCTGCTAAAGCCACCGCGAGGTTTAGGGCTGTTTGTCCGCCCATGGTTGGTAAGAGAGCGTCGGGTCTCTCCTTAGCGATGACTTGCTCGACGAGGTCGGGAGTCATCGGAGCGATGTAAGTCCGGTTAGCTGTTTCCGGATCGGTCATGATGGTGGCGGGATTTGAGTTGATGAGGATGACTTCGTAGCCTTCTTCTCTTAGGGCTTTACAAGCTTGAGTCCCCGAGTAATCGAACTCGCAGGCTTGTCCGATTACGATTGGACCAGCGCCGAGGATCATGATTTTCTTCAGATCGGTTCTCTTCCCGACGATCTCCGGTGAGAAAGGTTTGGTCTTTTCGGCGGGATCTGAGACGGGGTTGATTGAGTTGAGGATTCGAGTGACGATGGGGCGGTTTGGATTGAGGCATGGAGGGAGGAAGGTGGAGGAGGAGGGAGAAGAAGCGGAGGAGCGTTTTGCTCTGTAGTTGATGGCGGAGCGGGAGAGGAACCTAGGGTTGGAGAGCTTGGAGGAGGTGAAGATGGAGGAGTGATTGGGAGAGAGGTGTAAGCAATGGTTGCTCATTTTTTCCGCTACCGTCTTCTCTCTTTGTCTCCCTGGTTTGGTTTTTGGTTGTGTCGGCTTATGCAGTGGAGAGTGAAGAGTGCAAGGGTTTTAGGGTTTCTCGGATTATTTTTTTTTTTTAAATTTCTTTTAAAATTTAATGCTATTGTTTATCCACGATTTCAGCGACGGAAGAATCAATCAGTCAAATACTAAGCCGGATACTGACCGCTTTATATAGACTCTGAACGCTTTATATAGACTCTGAACGGTAACTGCGATTTAAACGGAGTGGAAAAAGTGGTTTAACTACGGTATAGTTTTTACAGTTATAAAAATGTATAGATATATGGTATATGTAAATTTTTTTGTTACTGTTAAATGCGGTGCAGGGCGGAGCAGATAGAAACATTCGAAGTCATAGTATGGTATAGGTATATATTTGGGGAAAGAAATAAATAGTTGTTTAAAAAAGGAGGGAAAGAAATAAATAAGATTTGGCAAATGATTCCTTTAACCAAGACGTTACATAGACTAATGGGCCGAAACTGCATGATCCTCTCCGGTTTTTGTACCTTAGGTATAAGAACCAACATCGCATCATTTATACCCTCTTTAAGCACTCCATATTCAAAAAATTCCAGACCACATCGCGTCACTGATTCCCCCACACGACCTATTGCAGCGAATGCCTGTCAAAAAATTGGAATTGGGTTCAAGCTTTCCCTAGCCCTTTCTCATTAATGGACTCGTGACGTATATGAAGGAGTGCGGTTCGTTGGAGAAATTCCTTTTACCCCTAAATGTCCAGTCAACTGCTGCGCCTCAACGGGCCGTTTTTGAATTCAAATTTACATTTTTTATTTCTAATAATATAAGAAAATCAATGGATTTCCATCCTTCAT
>JABAYD010003587.1:0-17349 GCA_014822095.1 Diplotaxis tenuifolia
ATGTTTTTGTGCTAAGGATTCCTAATCATCCTCCATTGCACATGCTCTTATTAACGTTTGAAGAATGTGATAATTTTGGAGAAAAAAAAACTAACGCCCAGCTTGGCGTTGACATTCTTCTTCGGTTTGCTAAGAGAATTTCATGCCTCTCGCTTCTTGTTATTTCGAACTTGAAAGTTGGATTAGATTATATGCTTACATAAGATCGGACGCCAGCTACTCTGGAGACGACACGGGAAGACCTCGGTTGACGGTTGAGAACAACTTTCAATTCTCAAAAATTATGAATCCGAGCTAGCGAAACACGCTGGGGATATGGGTCGAACGAAGCTAGTTAGGAGTAGTTTTAATTTGGGAAATTTTGTTCGAGTCGAAGCTTGTAATCGAATTCCATATTTTCGTCGTTTTCATGTTAATTTATAAAATTTTCAATTTAAAAAAAAAGTTTCATGCAAGACCACCACAGATAGGGTTGGGATTTCAGATATTAGGGTCGGTTCCGGGTAAGAATCGTTTGGTTCCGGGTAAATCGGTTATTTAGAAAACGTATCCTGGGTACTTGGTCGACTTACGGTTCGGATTCGGATCGGTTCCGGCCGATTCCGGGCGGGTATACAAATATTTACCAAAAATTGTATTTTTATTTATTTTTAAATTTTTAAGTTTAAATTTTTTTGAAAGTTTGAATACAAATTGAAGATTTATTTATAGTCTGTATATAATAACAGAGAATGTGAAGTGGTCTAGTGGTCAACGTAGTAGAACCTTTACCTTTCCAACCCGGTTCGAAGCCTAGCAAGTACAAATTTATGTTTCTTAAGGTTTAATCGGGTATCCGAATCGGTCGGATCCAGTTTGGTATTCAGTTCCGGTTCAAGAGTCGCAGGCCTAACCACAGATAAAATACCCGAGCCAAAGTCCACGCTGAAGTCTTCTATCTCTACTCTTGGTATTAGCCACTCCAGCATTGCATGTATAGAAACATTTGAAAGAGACGGCTCATAAGAAAGAGAAAAGATAAACCTCAAAAAACTCCAGTTTATATCAAACAAACAAAGTTGTTACAATCGGGCTAAGCTGAACAACTCAAATTTCAATCTAGACCGGAAAGAAAACGAGAAAACCGAACTCTCTATCACACATGGACTTTGAGGTACATGTACAGAGAGTGGTGAAGATGGAGTTTTGTTCCTTCAGTACAGAAAGAAATGCAGTTATTTTGCAGTTCTAAATGACCTTAATTTTCTGAAATTGGTGGACCTTAATTTTAAATGTATTTCCATCAGTTAGGTCTAGTCTGGTTTAATCACACACACAAACCGGATCGAACCATTTTCCAGAAGGCTAAAAAAAAAAAAGAAGTTATCTCATCGCCTTTGCTTGGGATCTGATCTCATGCCATAAGCAAATCAACATGTCAGCGACATCATCTTCCTCAAACATGGCTTTGTCGTCGACTTGAGAGAGACCCACCAATGTCTTGAGCCATTCTTCATGCAGACTTGAGAACTCAGACCTTAGCTCACTCGACTTGAAGTTTTCTCCAATCGATCTCTTCATGGCCTGAGCCGCCACCGATGCTTTCTCAACCACTTGCTTCGGGATTCCCGCCATGAGTGCTACTTGAAGACCATAGCTCTCAGGACAAGCTCCCTCGGCTAGACGGTACAAGAAAACTAAGTCTTGGTCGCGGCCACCTGGTTCTTGGTCGGATCTTGATTTGAATGCGCAAGCCATGTGTTTCAAGGTGACACGTGGGTGGGACGAGAACTCCTTGGTGAGAGGGTGGTAATGCGTTGCAAAGAGCATCCTGCACTGGACTCTCTCTACCATGTGACGAAAAACCTGAAAAACAAATCAATTAAGTATATACGAACTGAGAAAGAGTATACTACAGGTTTAAGGAGAAGAGAAAGTTACAGAGTATGCAATGGCGTATCCGTCGAAAGTACTAGTTCCTCTGCCCAGTTCGTCAAGGATCACTAGTGAATCCTGAGTTGCGTTTTGAAGAACTGACGCCGCCTCAGTGCATTCTACCAAGAAGGTGCCTGCAAAAAAGATTACACCAATCAGACAGAACTCTGCATAACTGTTTTCTTGTGAGGAACAGGTAACTTACTCTCTCCTGTCATGATTCTATCAGATGCGCCAAGCCTTGTGAAGATAGTATCCACGAGGGAGAGTTCACATGTCTCACAAGGCACGTAACAACCAAGCTGAGCAAAGATAACAGCAAGACATGTTGCACGAAGAAGAGTTGATTTTCCACCCATGTTTGGTCCTGTTAGTAACAACGACCGAGGATGAACACTGCTGCTTCGAGCCTCACCAAGGAGGAGATCATTTGGAACAGGAAGTTGACTATCAGCTGCAACTGCAAACGGATGCCATAGCCCTTGGATTTTAAGCATTGGCCCACTTGTTTCCTTATTCTGAATTGATTCGGGGAATATGACGGGTCTGGCCATGCTTCCAGCAGAGAGACTTGCAGAGATTGCAAAGGATCTCAGGACATCGAGGCAGCTAATGGTGTGAATGACCTCAGACCACTCTGTGGCTTTTTCTATAAATAGATCAATGAGTATTGTGAGAGTTTCAGCATTGTCCTCTGTCACATCTTGGTTCTGGTTACAAGATTAATAAGTTATAGTTAGATACAATATCAAACTATATAGTGACAGAAATTTTGTTGCTAAGTATGAATTTGCAAGATAGTAGATGGGCACCTGATAATCTGGAAAGTCACTATCTATGGCTGCTTCGAATTGAGAAAGGAATAACTCAAGCCCGCTTTTTCCCTCTAACATAGGAAGTTTACAGAACTTACAAAGCAGTCTCATCATAATAGATTCCTTCTGTAAAGCCAACAACAGATCAATTCCACTTCTGAACCCTTTCACAAGATGCACAAATGATTTAACCTGCAGTGCAATAAACTTAGAGAAATGTAAAGGATAAAAAAATACATAATATAAACAGATCGAGAACAATCATAGACAGAACCGCAACGCTTAAGACCTATACGAACCATAGAAGGCATTGTTCAGAAAGAGCGTGTTTGATACTTACTCGTTGTTTCAGCACTTTTTTCCCAAGGAGAGCAGGCAAGAGATAGGCTGATGACTGAACAGTAGACTTAATGCGTCCGAGCAGTCTTTCTAAGTCTGGAAGTTTTTGTAGAAACTGGCCAGTGATTTGCATAATTTCTGAGTTTGCCATGAATTCTTCGACTACATCGAGTCTTTTATTGATGCTTCCTATATCTTTGAGGGGATGGCAGATCCAATTCCTTAACAGACGCTTACCAGTCGGACTAACACAGTTATCTAGAAATTTGTACAAGGTCCCTGCAGAGCAAATAGAAATTTGATATTACTAGCTAGATATGTACCAAGTTTTAGAATAGGGATACCAACTCTTGAGTCTATGCTCTACTTGAAACTATAAAGAAATACATGTACTTGCCTGAAGGACCACCATCAAAGCTATTGTTGAATATCTCCAGATTTACCATCGTCTGGCCATCAATTCTTAGACAGCCACTGTAAACTTTGTAGGGATGAATATCACCATTCTTAAGTACATCTTCTAGCTGCAAGAAGATAGAACCAGTAAGTTATGAAGATTTCCTTTGCTTAACTTGTCAAAAGCGGAAACAAACCAAGCTAACCCACCTTTAGCCTAGAAAGATGATTGATTAGTTCTCCAAGAGCACTAAGAGAAATTTCAGATTCAGTTACACCATCAACAGCAGATTTCCATGATTCAGAAGAACCTCTAAAGTATCCACTGGATTCTATCATATTTCTCACTCCACAAGCATCTACATCCCCCATTTCTTGTGGTAGTGGATTCAATTGTACCGCCGTTGACCCTATAGAAACGATACATTGACATAATCGACACGAGAAATGATTAAGAGATCTATCATTGGCTGAGCAGCAAAAAGAAGACAGTTTGTCATGCATATCTGTCTACATGATGATCTCCTTAGGTCTCTTAAACATGTTTTCTTAAATTTTCAGTCAGGTTGCCTACAGAAATTGTACCTGTCAATGTATATTTCCTTAGAGCTTGTTGGGACTCTCTTGATAGCCCTGTAATATTTAAAGATTAGCACACTTAAACTTAAGCTGTCTCAACTACCGTAACATCAGTTTGACCAAAACATTGGGTGAAAAAAAAGTTTACCTTTACTCTCATATATCACTTCTTTTGGAGAAACCTGGAAAAAATACCAAAAGGTAAGTTAGAAGAAACCAAAAATATGCGCACATAGTCACATAGCAGATACAAGTTACAGAACAAAATTGTATACCTGCATCAATAAAGCTCCAAGAGCAGCACATGAAGCATCGTCGCTGATGGACCCAACCCAAAACCTCAAGGCAGCACAGTCAACAAAAGCAAATCCATATACAGTTGAACACTTTTCTAGCTCCATTTTGACCTAAAGCAAAGTTCAGAAGCAAAATTGACATCAATTTATTATGCAACGTAACAAAAAGCTAATCCCTAAGCTATTCTAAACGAACTATCCAATTCAATGTTTTGCATTAAAATATCATGACTAATATAGGGGCTTAGATCAGCTAACACTTTCTCCAGCATACGAGACAAACGTAAGACAAACAGTGGTCACTGTGAAAAAAAGTAGGAATGTATTAACAAGGACTGAGACTCCTTGACATGCAGTCGACAGTGCAATCATTGTAAAAATGGGGTCCAGCCACACGGACAGACCTCTTTTATAGCAAGAAGATGGACAGGATCGGGCCCTAGGTTACCCTCGCTTGATGTTGATGGAGTTAATACTTGAACTAGCTTCCTCGGTATTATCTGACAATCAGATCAGAACAGCTATTGAACTTAACGAAAGTGTGAAATTAGTGTAGCGAAAAATAAAATAATCAAGAAGAGTCTGCACCCTTGTTGACATGTTCCCAAGACAACTTACAGTATTTGCACCTCTGAATTTTGCCTGGTCAGCTGTTTCTAACTGCTCGATTCTGCCAACTTTATATCTTCAAAAAAAAAAACAAATGTGTCAAAATAAAGTTCTAGAGAAGGAAAAATAAGAATCTGCATGTTAGCTTCCATTGAAAACATGTATGAGTAACAAAGTTTCAACGAAAGGCTTGAAACCCTCCATGAAAGACAAATGAGTGTATCACCTATAACTAAACGTAATTATTAGATAATTTGCTATAGATAACTAGCAAAAGTTGACCGGGTATATCTCTACCCTGCCAGTTGTCAATGAGGGCACTAAAATATAAAGTACAGTTTTTTACACCTCTAGGAAAAGGCTTATTGTAAAATGAGAGCCAAGAAGAAACCATATCCTAGGTAGTCAGAATCCTAGCTGATAATGACAGAAGTGAATTCCATTTGTTTAAGTCCTAACCAAAGTGGTAGCAAAGAAAAACCATACAGTCTGACAGTTCCCTTACCCACGAGCTAATAGCTTTTGCACTGCATCATCTATCCCACTTTCAGAGATACCAACCTGAAAAAAAGGGGACGTCAAATCTGTACACTTAGTAAAAGCAACGAATCAAGCTGGCCAATTGTTTCAACCAATTTACCTGTCTGCATTTTCCCACACCACTCATGGTCATCTTCCAGTCAAGCTCCTTGTGACCTAACTCTGCATCTAGCTCATACAGCTCATAAAATTTCCCCTGAGAAAGAACATAACAAATACAAATGTAAAAGCCAACCAATCACACTGAGGAAATAGATTCCACACTAGATTAAACATTCACTCACCACTTTAAAGAAAAGCACAACATCCATATACTCACTCTTGACACTCCAATACTGCTTCTGCGACGCAGACATTTTCTTGAAAACATCAGCTGGTATGTAAAGAGTCTTTCCATCGTAAAGAGGATCATCAGGCCGCCTTCTATTGGCATCCCTGATCCGAGAAGGCTCAAGCCATTCGAATTTGGTCCCTACTTCGTTTACTTCTTTCTTCTCTCCACAAACCCCATCCTGAAGCATTTTCATCCTTTTGTTAGTGTTATCAAATAGAGAGACCTTCTTCTCCATCCCGTCCTCCAGAACACGCTTCAAACGAGAAACACTTGGACGCGTGCCAGGTGTCTCTGGACCAAGAACATCGTCATCTTCTACTGATATGAGATTATCTCTCCCAGTGACGCTGAAAGTATAGTCTCTATCTTGAGGTTGAGCATTATACGAAGGGAGAACAATCTCAGGCTTCATAGATACAGATGAATCACGAATCGGAGCAACATTCTCTCGGCTCCTGAAAATTAACAATGATACAAGGCAGTAATCAGCATCTTCACATAGTCCAATAATGGATCGAATCGGCTCGGCTCAGTAGACCTAGTGTTAACTGAATCGCGCTAAGGATTCAAAATCGAGAGGAACGAAGATAATAGTACCTCTCTCCAGAAGATTGAGGACCATCGACTCTCACAAACTTATGCATGATACTGGAGAAGAGAGACGAACCACCACCGCCGGCGGATTCAGCCGCCTTAAAGCTAGACGGCAAGACACGGCGGGGAACTTTCTCCGGCGGTGTATCCACTCCCATAACATCATCCACAACAAATTTCGACTCATTTACCGAATCGTCGCTGTTGATACATCGTTCCTTGGCAGTAGATCGTAAACCTCCTCCACCGCAAGTAGGATCGCCGGAAACTGGACCCTGAGTCGCCGGAGACGGTTTCTGGAAGAAAGACAAAATCGATTTCTGGCGCTGCATTTTGGAGTGTGGATTGAGAGAAAGTGAGAGAGATGGGGAGTGAAAGGGTGTTTTTGAGCTCAGTGAAATCGAGAGAGGGGGGGAAGATTAGCGCCAAAACTTTCTTAGGGTTACTTTTTGTTGACTGTCATCACTTTTTTGAGTTGAGGCCTTGATCACCGTCCATTCATTTCTATTACTCTGTACCGTTGGATATAGGGAAAATGCCAAAATAATTTATAACTTCCAATTTTTGTTTGAAAAAAATCACCCAAATAACTATGAACTTTTTTAAAAAAAGCAAAAAAAAACTCCAACATGTATCAAACGAAACCGGCGATTTACAAAGAACACATCTTGGGAGTTTTCACTGGACTTCATCGTTTTCCGGCGGCTACTGCCATTGGTTTCTCTTGTTTTTATTTGTTTATCGTTTTACATTCCAATTTTCATGAGTTTGGGTCAAAAACTAGATCTTTTCTATCGACGTCTATTGTCCTATGTTCTTCTTCCGGTCCATGGCGACTCTCCGACAGTAATATCAACATTGCTTTCTCTCTTCTGGCTATCGGCTTTGGTCTGCGTCATGTTTGGCGTAGTTTTTGTCTCCCTTCGGGAATATTTTCTTCCAACACTTAATAATCGATTTGCACGGTGGTTATGTGTGGGCCTCTTCTCATTACACTTGAGGCGCGGATGTCTTTCTCCTCTGGATCTTTTGAGAAAGTTTTTTGGGTTTCAGTTAGTTTGATGGGTTTTTAAATTGCTATGGCCTGGTAATTTTATGGGTACTTTATGCCTCTCTGATCTCCAAACTTTGATATTATTAAATATGAGAAAAATACAGAGACCCTTAAGCAATGCATCCATCGTATGCGCCAATTCGTTCAACGGTGGGGAGTATGTCATCTGGTTTAGCGGGTTGCAGGTTCCAAAGAGATGTGAAGCATGTTTCTTCGTGAAGACACATGACTTGGAAATACACTGTCTCCACATTATTCCTGGTGAATCTAAAAGTACTTTTGATTGGCTGAAGTTGAATTTAAAAGTAAATTATGGAACATGTATGGACTGTGAAGGATACATTAGTGACAAGCATCTTCGCATCAGAAGTTCGTTTATAGAGAAGGAAAATAATAGAGTAAACATTATGTTAGTGATGATCGGTTTCTTTATTTATTGTTATCAACACAGAATTATATATGTCATGGCTAAATACTACAACAAAGCATGTTATCTCCTGTAGCGGGAGTGTTAGGCTGGATTGAGATGTAACAGATGCATCGCATCCAAAGATCTTGTCAATGATGAAAGGCGTTTGATCACAATAGATGGCAGCCAATACCAAGATCAGTTTAGACCGTCGACAAAGTTGGATAAAGTTAGCGTATCAAGACCATGTTTGCAACTGTGCAAGTTGGCATCGTGTTCATACTTTTTTTAGTTTCAAGTCTTTAAAAATGTATTTGTTTATAGTGTATTTTTCATGTAACAATAACAATTCTCTTTAATGTTAATAACAATACCTTTGGGCCAGGAAAAAAAAAAGAAAACTCCAACATGTATATGAGCAATTTAAATCTCGAACTTTTGAATTTTGGCCATTTAAATCTTGATCTTGACTTATCCATTTTAACTTAGCCAAAGTCAACTATTAACTTTAATTAATAAAATTTCACGTTTGTTAAGATATGAAGTTACCTACCTTTAGGTAATTAAATAACAGTGCAATAAGGAAAAAAACAGTGTATATATTATTAAACTACTTAATTTTAATTAACTAAAAAACAGTACATGTACGGAAGAGAATATCTTTTTTTTGAATTATATAGAATTAACTAAAAAACAGTACATGTAAAATTAAAAACAATAATTTTAATCACGTGTTGCCACACGTGTTGGTCATATGTCTCTGACAATGCCAAAATATTAATTCCTCGGTAGCCAAGATTCAGGATTAAACCCCAATTCACAGTTTTAATTAAGCCCACGAAAGAGAATATCACTCTAAGTTCTAACCCCTTACGTACATCCCCTAATTATGGTGAGTGATTGTGTTTGTGGTAACTAAATCTTCTCCAGTGATGGTGATTGTAAGGCTCTTCTGAAACTATCCCATGTTCAGTTCTACAGCCTCAAGTCAGTCTCTGTAGTTAACCTTTAACGTAAAAACTACTCAATATAAGTACTGAGAGTGTGGTTCGAAAAAATATTAGTACTGAGAAAAAAATATAAACACCAAAAATTATAAATTGTCAACAGAGTTTTGCAGTGAGAAGAAAATGACACATATGCAGTGAGAAGATGATGAGTCCATCACAGTGGATAAGAAAGCCTTATACGGAGGAGGAGGCAGTGGATCTTCCGAAGCTCAGGCGTCGTGAAATCATATTTACAGAAACTAAAAAACATATTGTCTTGACTAATTGTATTTGATGTAGCTGCACATAATGACGAATCAAATAAGATAAACCGACGATGGTTTCAATTCAATTTCTTGACTTATAAGAAAAACTAACTATTGGTTTTAAATTATATGTTGAATACCACCTGGGTAAAGCCAAATATGATTTTGAAACTTTGATGTGATCTTCTCTTCTTCGCAAAAGCCAAATCAGTTCATTATATTCAAAGGAAAGTTACAGCATAGATTTTATTTTTCCTTATTACAATGTTATTTTTAATTACATAAAGCTATGTAACTTCGTAACTTAACAGACGTGAAACTTTATTAATTAAAGTTAACAGTTGAATTTTGCTAAGTTAAAATGGCTAAGTCAACACAAGATCAAAATTAAAATGGCCAAAATTCAAAAGTTGGAGATTTAAATTAAACATATACAAGATTTTTTTTTGTTTTTTTTAAAGTTCATGGTTATTTTGGTGGTTTTCTCTTTTTAAAAAAAACTGAAATTCACAAAAATACTATTTTAATCAACAAATATTGTTGACAAGAAAAAATCAACAATTATTAGTTGACCACGAAAAATAAATCTATATTTTTCATTAGTGTTTGGTTAGTTTATTTGAGTTAATCTGGAAACTTGAAAAGTTGCAAAACTAAAAAGTGTTTTTTTTTAACTACAGTTTAAAGAAACTAGGGACAATTTGAAAAATACTCTCTTACTAGTTAAAAATTTGAAAATTACACTGTACTTTTTATTTTTTAAAACTACACTTTATTAAATATGAAAATACATTTTTATCCTGATTGAATATTTCAATAATTATAATAAAAAAATTCCAAATTATTAATATTAATAATAATAATAAGTTAATTCTTTTTTATGTAACGTTTGTTGACATTCTATCTTCTTGGCTTGACCTCTCCTCTTCTCACGGCCAGCCTTTTTTTCTCTGTTCTTGTTCTCTGTTTTGCACTCTTGTTCACTTTGTTTTGTATTTGTTTGAACTTCACACAAGCATTAATCTCTCTCTTTACTCCCAAGATTGTATGCTAATAGAGAGAAGAGAGAACACTTTGATGTCTACATTTTTACTTCTCCCCAACTTTTTTTTCTTATTAGAATTGGATACCTTTTTCTTACAACAACACAATACATACTTATAATAGTTTTCTCTGCTAACTCCACCCACTTGCATCCATCCTTTAACCCATTATTCGAGGTCCTAGACTCTCCTAAACTAGCCACACTAGTCAGACTAGTCTTACAGTAAGGTTAACCAACTAACCTTACGACTAACCTTACACATTCAGCAACTCTTACTAACTCTTCCACTAACTTCAAACACATCACTTAGTTTGTTTAAACTAGCTAATACTCTTATTATTCTTGATGTGTAACTTCTTGTTACACAAACCAACTCACTTTGACTTCTTGTTGTCGTGGCGTTGCTCCTTCTTGTTCCTCCCTTTCTTGCATGCCAAGCTTTCTTCTTCTTTGTAGCATGTTCTCTGCTAATCTTCTTTGTTATTCTTCATCATTTTTATTTTGTAAATCAAAGGTTCATTCTCAAAAGTTATGCTTCATTGTTGCACCTTAGCCCTCTGTCACTTTCCTAATTAATGATTGTCATGAGACATTAGAGTGTGTGCATTTTAGAAACAAAAAATCATAAGATTCTCGCTTCTTTATCTAGTTGAATTATATTTTGTTTGTCTGTGACGATAAGCTTCGAGCATTATCACGTATCAATACAAATGTAGCTAGAAAATATTGATCTGCAATTGTACAATAGACTCACAACTTTTTGTAAGTTTTTTAGACAGTTCTTATTTGGAGAATCTGATTTTTACCAGTGTGCTTTATACAGTGGTGAAAGAAAGCGATAGTTTGGTTAAAACTGAAGTACAACCATGCAAGTGATTTAGAAAATTTCCCTATAACTTATTTTCATATCTGTTGGTGTATCCAAACGTTAAAATTTCTATTTTGTGTCTACTCTTTATAAAAAGGGACCATTTAATAAAACTTCATGGATTGTTGTAGAACCAAATTTCAAGAAGAAGAAGAGACGACTTTAGCTTGTTCTCAAACAATTATTTAGATATATTTAAAGAGATATTGTATATATATTATAGTGATTTCTTTTTTAAAAAAAATTGTTCTTGCTGAAGGTGTTAATTTAAATATTAAATAAATTATAATGATAAAACATTAATAATAATATTAAGTATTCAGATTGGATATTTTAGTAAATTCATATATGCATAAGTGTATATTTCAAAAAACTTAAATCATAGTGTAATTTTCGAATTAAATTCTCATATATGTGTATTTCTCCAAATTTTCCTGATCGATAATAAACTAACCAAACACGAATGACGAATCTATTTTTTTTTAGTGTTAATGTAAATTAAAGAGTTTATATTGTATTAAGAAACTGAGACATGATTTACTTATGCTTTAGCTAAGAAATTATTTGAATTTAAATTTTAATAAAACATTATTTAAATTTAACCGAGAATTCTAAAAATTTGGTTCAAGTTGTTAACAGTATTGAAAAACCGAATTAAATAAAAGTCTAAAACTAAACCATAGTTTCTTGGGAAAATTTGGAAACTGAAAAAGTTGCAAAACTAAACTTTATTTTTTTCTGAGCTACAGTCTAGAGAAACTATGGTTTAGTTTTAGTTCATTCGGTTTTTCAATACTGTTAACAAATTGAACCAAATTTTTATATTTCTCAGTTATACTTAAATAATATTTGATTTAATTATAATAATTTAGTTAGCTTCAATATTGTCCGTATAGTTTTCCGTATTCTTCCATTGACGATTGTGAAAAATAAAATAAGCACTATTTATGATTTATTTTGTAGACAAAAGAAAAACGAAGTAAGTGTGACAAAAGAAGAAAAAACCAAGCACTGAAGCAAAAAAAAACAAGTCACAAAGCCCTTTTATTGTTGATTAAGTATTTGTATTTTGTTATGATGGCCAATTCTTCTACAACCAAGGTGAATTGTGAAGGGGCATAGCGATGGATTTGACTTGTAAATAGCTATCCAGAGCGTCCATGCCGCTCTCTCGACAGTTGCCACTCATCTTGTAGCCACCATAAGGAGAGTCGAGGTCAAATGCGAAGTAGCAGTTAACCCAAATGACTCCTGCTTTGATTGATCTTGAAACCGTGTTGATCACGTCAACGTTTTGGCTCACTATTCCTGCTGCTAGACCGTACTTCGTGTTGTTTGCACACTTGATTCCTTCCTCCACCGTCCTGTGATATCAAATCATGTTAGTGTTGGGGGAATGTGATACATAAAAACTTAGAAGAAAAAATGAGGCTTTGTATGTTTTTGCTTTACTTGAATTTCATCAAAGACATGACTGGTCCAAAGATTTCATCTTCGTATATCTTCATATCTTCCTGTAACCAACAATATTAATTACAACACACTATTCAAGACATGACCTAAGCAACATTTATCGTTCTGGTCTGTAGCGATTAAAGGCCTCAAGAAACGTGTAAAGTTACCGTGACATCTGCGAATATAGTTGGTTCGATGTAATATCCTTTGTCTCCAATGGCATTCCCTCCAGTTAATAAGGTAGCTCCTTCGTTTTTGCCATGCTCAATGTAAGAGAGAATCTTCTCAAATTGGTTTTTATCCACCTGATCAAAGACACCATAATAATATAATCGACCGTTAACTTTACTTTAATCTACTTAAATCAAGTAGAACTAGCTCTTTTACTTGAGGTCCTTGTCGAGAAGTGGGATCAAAGGGGTCACCAACGGTCCAGTCCTTAGCCTTCTCCACCATCTTCTCCACAACCTTATCGTATATACCTTCTTGGACATACACACGAGAGCTCGCCACGCAAATTTCACCCTACACAACCCACCAAATATGTTTACGTCCATATTAATAACCATTCAACCGTATTTCATATTTGTCATTTATGATACCTACCTTGTTGTAGAAGCAACCGAGTAACGCAAGATCGGCGGCTTTGTTCACATCTGCGTCATCAAATATGAGAAGAGGCGATTTTCCGCCTAATTCGAGGGACACTTTCTTTAGATTACTTGCTGCTGCGGCTTGCATTACCTTCCTCCCAACTTCTGTTGACCCCGTGAAACTCACCTAAGCAGAACACACAAAAGAAGATAACAATTAATCAAAACTTATTGCTTGATGGATCCACATATAACAAATTATCCCTCATAATAGAATAGTTATTTTATTTACTTTGTCAATATCCATATGGGAAGCAATGGCAGCTCCAGCAGTTGATCCAAATCCAGTCACCACGTTGATCACGCCATCAGGGAATC
The DNA here is from genome assembly GCA_014822095.1 of Diplotaxis tenuifolia. NCBI lineage: Eukaryota > Viridiplantae > Streptophyta > Magnoliopsida > Brassicales > Brassicaceae > Diplotaxis > Diplotaxis tenuifolia. The sequence goes on from JABAYD010003587.1 coordinate 13,474, forward strand.
CCGCCTGTTTATTTAATCACAAAAATAAAATGTTTTCGGTTGTTATTCAATTGTTAATTGCCAACACGTTTGCTATTACTATAAAAAAAATAGTGGATGTTTGGTTGATGTTCAGCCACTAAAAAAAAAAATCTACAATTTATTAAATAATGCTTTAGAAAATATGATTGTTGCAGCCATTACTTTGTTTTTTTTTTTGCTTTAAATTTTAAAAAGAAAATGAAGAATGTTTAGTGATTTTTATGGTTGTAGTTAAAGTTTGAAGTTAAAGACACTTCATGTGTCCCAATCACTCACCTCCATCATATTTGTGGGTTACTTTTACATATATAGGTGACAACTTTTAGTGTTTTAGGTATATATGGATTGAAACGATTTGTTTGTTTACGTCTACACATTGTTATATTTTTCCAAATGAATCCGCAACTTTACTTGTCTTAAAGCAAACTATTGTATTAGTTGTATACGTATACGTAAACAAAATAAAGACAAACAATGAGATAATGTTATGAAAAATATTAATTTTTTTTTAAAAAAAGGATATTATTTAAGCTAATTTTTATCTTTTTTTTTAAAAGAGTTTTTACGGTAATTTTTATCTATACAGAATGGTAAACAAATATAAATAAAATAGATTGACTTACTTCTTTGGAGAGATGAGCATAGAACAGAGCAGAGAGTGGAGTCTGCTCTGCAGGTTTGACCACCATGGTGCAACCAGCAGCTAAAGCCGGAGCCACTTTCATGGTATACATAATGCTCGGAAAATTCCAAGGGATGATGTGTCCGACCACTCCAACAGGTTCTTTAAGCGTGTATCCGAACAAAGACGGACGTGTCATTCTAAGAGTCTCGCCGTGGATTTTATCCGCGGCACCGGCATAGTACCGGAAGTGTCCGGCTGCGGCCGGAATGTCACCCACTTTTCCCATTTGGAACAATTTTCCGGCGTCAGTTGCATCAAGAGCAGCCAATTCTTCAATGTTTTGCTCTATTAAATCTGTATATTTGTTGATAATCCTTGCCCTCTCCTGATATGATTAAAACCACCAAATTGTTGCTAAGTACAAACATACTATTGTAAGTAATATAATACTACAAATATTATCCAAAAAAATGGAGAAAACAATAGTCTTATTTAATATCGAAGCTTAGATGTACCAACAACCTTATCAAAACATAAACGTAGCTTAGGAATAGTTCAGAACATGTATTCAATTGAACAAATACAAACAACCTTACCAAATCAGTTTTTTTATACCCTAAAGTCAAAGTAAACTTAAGTTGAGTTAAAAATATGCTTAGAAAGTTTTCTTTGTAACATGAAAGCGACGTAGTGACACTGACACCAACCGGAAAAAGTCAATCTCGCTCCCTAACAAAAAAAACCAGCAAGATGTTTTACTTAGATATGACCCTAACTAATACATATTTATTAGTGACGCACTGTTTCGGGACCACATCTCAATCAACAGATCAATAATTATTGTCGTTAGGAAATATATACTCCCTCATACATAATAAGTGTCACTTTAGAGGAAATTTTTCGTTGCAAAATAAGTGTCGTTTTTGGTTTATTAATTTTATTCTATTATACATTTTTCTATTGGTTGGAGTGTATAGGGTATTTTTATACTGGAAATACGTAAAATTAATTGTTTCTTTAATCCGTGTGCCGAAACCTAAAATGACACTTATTATGAAACAGAAGGAGTATATCCGTAAGTTGATGAATAATAAATGGGTAACATGAGAAAAAGATAGGAACGTACGAAGCCAGTCATGCGAGGCCAAGGGCCATGATCGAAGGCGTGACGTGCAGCGTTAACGGCCAAGTCAACGTCTTCTTTGTCTCCCTCTGCTATTTTTGCGATCACTTCACCGTTCCTTGGATCTATTGTCTCAAACGTTTTACCTTCAAGTACATTAAACCAAAAAAAAAACTAAACCATCAATATATGCCAAATCAAACCAACCACCCTGACCCGGATCGATCTTCAAAATCACGAGTTGTTTTTACCTCTTCTCATTGATAAAAAAGATTATCAATATCATTTACAACTTCTAGGAAGAGAAGAAAATAATATTTTTGTGTGGTTGAGACGAGGAATTGTCAGGGTGGGCCAACAAGCAATTCGTGTTTGAACATGTTTCCATTGATAGTAGAACATGTTTCCAATGATCTATTTTAATATAGACTGTAAGAAAAAAATGGTTTATCTTTTACCTTCCGACGACTCAATACTCAACCATATTAGCCATAGTAAAGGTTTTATAAGTGGCAAAATAACCTACTTTCTACAAAACTTGGAAGAATATTAGTCTAAGTATTTACTTATAATCAAGTCAAACCATCCATCTAAACATTCACAGAAGATTTTGGAGGAAGAGTTTCTTTTTTCTTATATGTATATTAGAAAAGAATTTGAGGTAAAAATTTCCTTTATATATATCTATTAGAAAAGAATTGAGGTAAAGATTTGGATAATTAAAGGCAAATCAGATCAGGACTGAGATTATTAACATCTTTTTCTTTTCGTAAGGTCAGCGTTTAAAGTTGTTTTTTTTTTTTTAAATTGTTAAATTAAGTTATTAAAGAGTAGATTAAAAAGGAGAGAAAGAAACCTGAGGCAGCATCAACGAACTTGCCGTTGATGAAAAGCTTCGTGAACTTAATCTCCGGTAACTTCGCCGTGGCGCCTCCGTTGCATTTGCCGTTGTCCATCTCTCTTTCCCTTTATTTTTTTTCTCAGTCCTCGCTCTCTCTCTTTCTATTGAAGGACAGAGAAGTTATTAACGTATTTATAATCCAAGCCTCTCGATACACACGTCGACAGCAAGGCAAGTGGTATTTTTGTTATATAGCTAGGAGCGTGCATGCACATTAATATTCGGATATTAGTTCATGGTAAATACAAGCTATACAATATATATATATATATATATATATATATATATATATATATAATATGTAATGTTTTCCAAATAAATATCAATTGTCAATTTAAATATCATTAAAATAAATGATTGTTTATGCAATCAAAATATATAACACTAATCTAAACAAATCTATATTATTATTTGAGAAATAATTTGCAGATTTATCTTGCATTCCATGATTTTAGGTACTTTTACCTATTTATCATGTTTTTAATGATTTAACTAAGGAATCATCAATTTAAGTTTACTATTATCTGAAGTTTTATTTTTTACATTATTATGTGAAACTTTATTAAGTAAAAAATAATGAATAGCATAACACTTTTTAATATACCTTAATAATATTATATTTAAAATGAATTTAATAATTAATAGAAGCAAATTTATTAATCTATCTATCTATAATATTATTTGCGAAGTGATTTTTTGACAATGGAGCTCTCACGTTAAAAATTAGATTAATCAAGAGATATACTATCCTTAATGAAATTTATATACAATTCATAATATAATTAAAAATGAAATTTATAAAGTAATATTTAGATTAGTATATTATTATCTTAGATAACTGAAAATGATTAATATAATAAGTTTATCAAAAAAAAATCAAAAAAAGATAATTTTTATATATGTTGGTGTTATCTAAATATAATATTGTTACAACATGATAATGATTACTATCTTAATTTTATATATAATTGATTTTGGCTTTTCAAACTAATATAATTCTATTAAAAATTAAAATATACAAGTAATGTATTATTAAATATTAATCAAGCAAAAACATTTGCACAAAGATATCATTAATTATATAATTAAATATTAAATGTTAAAGCTTAGAGCGATTAAAGTCAATGGTACCCTTAATGAAATTTATATATTTATATATAAATTAATTAGAAACTAGGTCTTTTGCCCGCACTTGCGGGCTTAATA
>JABAYD010003588.1:0-14846 GCA_014822095.1 Diplotaxis tenuifolia
AGAGTTAAGAATGTGTTTAATGGCATTGAGTCAATGTGGAGGAGAGAATTGGGACTAAACGACACGAATCATCTCAGATAATTCTCTCGGACTCCATTGTTAGAGATAAAGTAGAGGTCGAAAAACCCTAAATGTTGATGACCCCACTTTTTATAAGAAGGTGAATGTTATTAATCAGACTGCGAATTTGTTTTCTTAACCAACCAATAGCCCAAGAAGCCCACATATTATTCAAAACAGACGCAGAGAATTTTTCGAAGAGATGCAATCCGGTCTGTTTTTATTGTTGTACACATGTTGCAAGCCGACTGGCCAATTTGATGACGTGTCTCTCCCAGGAGGGAGGAAAGTGTTCTTTATATATAAAGATAGTTCTTTGCCAAAATTCTGAACTGCTCCGGAGAAAAGAGGTAAAGCCTAGAAGATATTTGAAAAAAATAGTTTTAGATATTTTATCCAAATACTTAGTAATCCGCGCTGTGTACATGATGAAATAGTTTATAATTTTTATTGTACATTGTATTTATATATTCATCGTATAACTTTTTAGGTATGAATATTCATATCTATTCGGATTCAATTAGCTTATTCAGATTTTGGATTTTTAGAGTTGGAAATTTAAATCTTATTCGAATATTTACAAATTTTGGTTTATATTTGGTTAGAATCATTTCAGATTCAATTTATATTCGAGTCCAGAAATTCATTTCAACAAAAATCCAAATATATTTAAGTCCTTAAAATCCAACATAAAATAATCTAAAACATAAAAATTTGAATAATACAGGACTAAATTTTTAAATTTGCATAAAAATTAGTTCAATTTAAATATTTGGATAAAAACAAATAAATATTATCAGTCTTTTTGAACATTTACTGTTATTTGTAGATATTTAGTTGTGATTATGTTGATAATTTTTACATATTTTCATATTTTTAATATCTGGTAGATATAAAATTTAAAATAATTAATATTTTTAGGTATATAATTATGAATTAGATATTTGATATCCAAAATAGTTTAGTTAGTATTGGATTCGAATCTGGTTATCGGGATATTAAATATTTAAATATATTTGATTACGTAATTAGTTTTAGTTTGTGCTTAATATTACTTTTAAATATATTTTGGTTCGGTTCATCGGATCCATATATTTACCCATACTTACATTCTTCTACTAATATAAAGAAAAATAAATATTAAACAAATAATCTTGGCTTATTTATCATTCATAATCATTAGACTATGCTTTAAGAATATAAAAATGGTTGGAGACGTGTAAATATTGTTGGGCATGTTTTAAAATTGACGTAGTCTATAACCAATAACGTGTAATTTCTTATAAAATATTTTTGGAAACTATAGTAAAAACACTTACAATCGAGCGAAAGAGGCTAGAGTTGCGTGTAAAATAATGTGTTCTCTTCACTCTGCACCTGAATTCTGTTTTCAATCGATATCTTGAATTTTATTTTCCTTTAAAACTTTTCTGATTTTTTTTTTAATAATCGGACTTTGTTTTTTCGTTCTTGGTATGATATGAAAAATTCGTAAAGAAAATCAATATTTGGTTAAACTAAAGAACGGACTTCGTGTGTAGTGTTTTTTACTTTGGTTTTCTTAATTCATAACCAATCACAATTATTTATTGCTCTAGTGAACATAAAACTTAACCATGGCCAAATTCGGCAAAATATGAAATTTTCATTTTCTAAAAATATCCCATTCCTGTCTTTTAGTTGACACGAATTTTAATAATTTTTTTATTAAAAAAATGATATTATTCAGTAGTTGTACAAAGATAATTTTAATTAACTTCAATTTAGTATTACAATTGTTAAAAATGAATGAATTAAATATAGTGTGAATGCATTAATTATGAATGATTCTCTTTTAATATATGGAGATATGTTAACATTTTATTAAACATATTTTTGTATTACATAATTTTAATTGCAAACAGTTTTTACTCTCGACCAGAGAAAATATATTTTATCCAAACATAAGTGAAATCTTTGTCTATAAATTCTGAAAAACTATCTCCAGCACTATTCCCTAGAAAGTTTTGATCCACCCGGTTTTCAACTCTCAGTTGAGATTTTTACCACCTAACTATGCTCAAGTACTCTGAATTGTTTCTCTACTCCAACTTACCTCCTCTCTACCAAGCTTCTACAGCCCACACTCGCTGCTTTACTTCTCTGTGAAACATCCGTCAACACTAAATTTTGGGCATGACGAGTTACACTGCAACATTTTCACGACATATCTTCAAAGATCCACCTCGCAAGCGCATCAAGACCCTAGAGTCTGATATTTCTGCTCTCATTCGAAACAATGCTTCGCTGATATGCTGAGTCACCAACCCCGTTGAGCAATGCATTGAGGCTCTACTCTCTGCACTTCCCAGAAGATGAATCTTAAGAGGAAGAGTTTCAGGCTCTGACCTGGGAAAAAGTGGTTTCCAATGTAGATTTGAATTCAAAGAGAATTTTAAAGGGGTATTAGCTAAAATACCCTAGCCATTTTACTGTTGGATGTTCATCCTCCAACATTGGAGCTTATCATCTCACCGGACTTCCCATTGCAGATCCCTTTCTGGATTCGTCTTGACAACCTCTCACTCCACTATAGGCATGAGAAGATGATGCACAACATCGAACTCGAGTTGGAAACCCTAGAAGACTACTCTATTACCAAACCCTCCGTGAAAATCAGAGTGACAATTGACAGGCTCAAACCACTAATTAAAGAAACTTTGGTTGACTTCTCAGCAGGACAGGTGTAAGTGGTCTCGTTGGAATATGAAAATCTTGACTTTCACTACTTTGTTTGCTTTAGCTTAACTCATTTGTACACTACGTGCCCCTTACGTCAACACTCTTCAAAGAAGACGTCGGTTCTGCATCCACCGGAAGTCCAGACATATCCCATTTGAGCTCCTACCAAAACTCACAACACCGGTCTTTGGTTTCTCTGGCATAGAATGATGGGAAACTTAGCTAGAGATTAGACATACATAGAAGACCCTTTGGGAAAAGAGTAAGATAATCTCAGCCAAAAGGACATCCTCTTGGAAACAAGATAGTCCCAAAGGCTATAGCTGCAAATCCTCCAAAGGATCTCCCTCTACAGCAAGATCTCTGCCATTCACCAAGATCTCCTCTTCTCCCTATCTGAGACCTTCATAACTTTGCAGTCTTTTCTCTCCACTGGCGTAAAAAAAACCATTCAGGGTTTCCATCTTTGGTGGATGCGAATAGATCCACTCAACATCTCCAGTGGTGGGAGAAACAGAAGAAGCCTCTTAACTCCCCCCTTTCTGTTTCGAGATAGAGGACCTCGATATCTCTTCTCGTCACTCCCACAAATAATAACTTCCGTTTAAGACTCTCTCTTGAACGAAATCTGTCTGATTCAGATTTTACGTTACTCCCCACAATCCCCATAACTGAAGAAGTTTTAGATGAACTACGGGAGGTAACCATCCAGTATGCAAGCTGTGAGGACCCTAGCTTGCCAGCAACAAATTCTAATGAGTGAATCTCAGGTAGTACTGTCAAATGGCGGACAAAGCCCATATGAGTGTGACCACTTGGGCAAAACTTTATATGGACCATCTAGACAACCACACCCATACCACCCATTTACCCTGGTTCACCCATACTCAAATATGCCTATGTCTAGTTGTATACATTTCAGAATAAGAAACATTGATTAAATGTTTTGATGTATCAATATTATTGTAAATTTTAATGTAAAAACAAGTCTATTTTAATGTATAAAACAAGTCTTCTGATTTTTTTCCTCTTGCTGCTTCAAGATTGCTGACCCAACTGCATATTCCTGAACAAGTCAACATACAAAAACGTTACTTAATTAAGCTAACATTGAACTATGCAACTCTTCAACAAAACTTATACTAAGAGTCTAAGAAACCAACTATGCACATTACGACACACAAACAAATAGATTCAGCAACACACACATTACGATTAGTTACTCCATCTTCATCACAAGTTATGATGACCCAACACACATTACGATCAGTACTACTAAAACATAATACCTCAAGTAAAGTCTTCAGATTCTCTAATCTCTTCTTCTTTCTCCTTCTCCTTCTCCTTCTCTTTATCCTCCTCTTCTTCTTCTTCTTCCTCATCTTTCTTCTCGGCAGACTCATCATCTAAGAACAAAATAAGTTTTGAAAATTTTGAAGCAATTTATAGTATAAAAACAGAGTATAAGAGACACTTACCAATATCTGGAAACCCTTTTAACCAGTTTCTTGTACACACCAAAGCTTGGACATTAGTAGGTAGAAGACAACTCCTATACTTGTTAAGCACTCTACTACCTATGCTAAATGAAGACTCTGAAGCTACTGTCGTTATGGGGATACTAAGCACATCACGAGCCATAGTTGCCAGCTCACTAAAACGTGTAGAGTTATCTCTCCAGTACTCTAACACATTCAGTTTCTTGTAAGCAACCATGTCAAGCAATGGTTCATCTAAATATATGTCAAGAACAGACTTTCCACTACCAACAGATTTCTGAGAAAAAAAGCATAGAATCCCTGATAAAAGAAAATTAAACATCAGTATATGATATTAGAAATTGTAGAATAAAAGCATCAGTATAAAAAAAGCATAGAATCACTAAAGCGTGTAGATTACCTAGTGCATCTTTCAACTTAATAGCCCTAGAAAGCATGTGAAAGGTAGAGTTCCAGCGTGTACTTACATCTAAGATTAAGACTAGACCTTCAGCACCCTCAATTCTTGTTGTTTCAATACAGTTCTGAAACATTATTTTCCTACTTTCTGACCCTTTAACAAACTTCACACTCTCTCTAATCTTCTGCAAAGCTACACTGATCACTGATAAGCCATCTTGAACAATAAGATTCAAGATATGGGATGAACACCTTACATGGAAGAAGTCTCCATCGCAGACCAAATCTTGACCCAACTGCATCTTCAGAATATTTTGCATGCTATCATTTGAAGAAGCATTATCCATAGTAAGACAAAATACTTTCTTTTCCAATCCCCACTCCTTCAGCAGCTCAATCAGTTTCATAGCGATCTTCATTCCACAATGCGGCGGAGGAAAATCAATGAATGCCAAGATCTTAGCTCGTAGATTCCACTCAGCATCAATGTAATGTGCGGTTAAACAGAGATATCCCTCAATGGTTATAGCCCGCCAAAGATCTGTGGTTAAACAAACTCTACCGGGAATTGAACTTAAGAGTTGCCTAAGTTTTTCCTTTTCCTTCTCATAAATTTTCAACACATCAGAAGCTGCTGTGTTTCTGCTCCAGTACTTAATAGTAGAATTAGCATACGAGAAAGCCATTCTAATCCTCTTATACTCTACAAACTTATAAGGAAGATCATGTTCTATAATAGTCATTGCTATCATCTCCCGGAACACTAGCATATCCACATTCCTAGAAGCTATAGGTGTTCCAAGTGAACAAACCTTGATATGACGATTCAAAGTTGTGGTTCCATTTCGACGAAGATTCAAGAAGTAAAGCTTTTTACAACGGTTACACCTAATCTTATGCTTCCCATCAGACATTTTCCAATTATAGTAAACTTTTTCTAACACCGAGAGATTCTACGTCTAGACTGACCTCATTTTGGTTGGGTACCTTTATTTGTTGCTGAGTCTGAAATTTCTACAGCATTATCTTCTTCATCCATCACATCATTTTGAGCATCATCATTCAAGTCTATAATTTCCATTTTCTGAAACATCAAAAAGCAAAATGTTATAAGATTTAAAGAACATTATTTTCAGTCAGTATCCACTATCAGTATCCACTATCAAGCTCTTAGCCACTACACAAACCAAGGAACATTTTCAAAATGAAGCTGATAATCTTCACCGTTTACTAACAAGTGAAAGTTCATGGAAAAAAGTAGACAATGATATGAAACAATGCTCTCATTGATCCCATTTATTTTTCTAATCTACAAGTGGCATATAAAACATAAGAGGGCTATACAAGACACGTGACTGAACTCTCTTCATCTCCTCCACACTAAAAGCTGAATCCAACGAATATTTACATTAGTTTCAGAACATTAAGAAATAAACAGTATCCACTTCAAGCTACGTAAGCCACTTAAGCTACTTAAGTTATTCTCTTAACTTCCAATCAAGGGTGTAAGGGAGAAGAAGAGACAAACCTGAGGGTGAGTGAAGTTGAAAAAGACAATGAATCAACGCATAGACCAGAACAATCTGCGTAAACAAGCATAAAAACATCATATAAGATTCAGAGAAAGTAATCAGAGAAGAAGCTACACATTGATTCATTATCATCATCAAACGTAATGTAACTGAACGATGATGAAGCTCATCATCGGAGATTCTTCCAAAAAAATTTGAGAAACCTAATCAAACCCAGATTCGAGAGACTTAATCAAACCTATAAACACATATTCGAGAGACCTAATCAAAACCTATAAACAAATCCAGAAATCACATATTCGAGAAACCCTAAATCCTATCAATGAATCACCAAATCATCAAATATAGAAGAATCGAAGGAGAAACAAATTATTACCCAGAGAAACAGTCGGAAGAAGAATCTAAGCAAACCCAGAAGAAGAAATCAGAGATTTTGAGTAAGAAAATCGAAGAATCGATCGAAAACGAGTCGGAAGAAGATTCTATCGAAAATGGTCGCCGCTTTTGGGTAACCGTGGGCCAACCCGTCAAAGACCACTTTTGTCCGCGAACAAAATGGGTAAAACACAATTAGGCCCAAAACATAATTGGGCTATGATTATAATTGACCAATTGTTTATGGACTGGGCCACGCCCACGGACACCCGAGCAATTGACACTACTAATCTCAGAGCTGATTAAAAAAAACAGCGGCCTCTATCATTTCTGTTGCAACCACAAATTATCAAAAATGTCCTGAGGAATTAGCTCTTCAACGGGTCATGACGCAAGTACAACTGCCGCAGCGTACGAATGGGTGAACGGTCAATCGAGAACTTTTGGGTTGTTAGAGACCTGTTCTTGGATCGATCAAGAATTTTCGGGGATAGCTTCTTGAAATCAACTTCCTATTTGGATGAATTGATTCCATCGAAATAAGGTTTAAAGCAAAAGCTCTGATATTATTAAATCAAACGTGTCTAGAACGAGAGGTCTAGATCCGTGTATATAGTTATTCTCATTAACAAACCCTAATGAGAATAGGAAACTTAAGACTAAAGCAAAAAGGAAACATAACAAATTTATCTAAATAAACAAAACAGAAAACTAAAAGGAATTATTTGAATTAGTCGGCCACAACCGTTGGCGCCAAGGAAGAGGAAGCCGCTGCATCAGGTCCCCCGGGGTGCAGAGGATTCGACGTCGAATCGGAAGGCATGTCCTGAGGAACATATCGAGACAAATACTTGACATTAAATACATCAGATGTAGTAATATCCGACGGGAGATGGAGGCGGTAAGCATTGTCGTTTGTGCGTTCCAAAACTTCAAGTGGACCAATCTTTTTGGCTTTAAGTTTATTGTATGCATGTGCCGGCATTCGGTCCTGAGTGAGGTAAGTCCAGACGAAGTCCCCAACTTCAAAAATCAAACGCCGTCTGTGCTTGTCTGCAGCCGTTTTGTATTTTGTTGTAGAAGTCTCTAAGTTAGCGATTGCACGAGTATGAACTTGTGCCAAATTATCCACGAACGTTGCTGCTTCTCCATGAATGCGTGTATGATCAGGAAGAGCGAAAAGATCTAAAGGTGCACGCGGTATAGTGCCATAAACAACTTGGAAAGGACAAAAACCAAGGCTCCTGTTGAGAAGGTGGTTGTGAGCAAATTTTGCTTGAGGAAGACGAGCATCCCACGTTTTAATAGCATCACCAACCATACAACGCAGAAGATTACCCAAAGACCTATTTTTAACCTTTGCCTGGCCATCGGATTGTGGATGATAAGCCGAGCTCATATCCAAAGATGTACCCAAAAGTTTCTAAAGAGAACGCCAAAAATGTCCAAAAAAGAGAGAATCGCGACCAGATACTATCAAACCGGGAAGACCATGAAGACGATAGACTTCACGAAAGAATAAAATAGCTATCTGAACCGCATCCGTGGTCTTTTTACATGGAATAAAGTGGACCATTTTAGAGGAACGATCGACGACCACAAAAATTGAATCGAATCCACGTTGAGTACGCAGAAGTCCCACGACAAAGTCCATGCTAAGATCCGTCCAAGGCTATGTGGGAATTGTTAATGGCATGTAGAGGCCAGCGTTAGATGAATGTCAATAGAGGTCTGAGAAGTAACACAACGTGCGACAAATCGTTCAACATCGCGTCGCATCATCGGTCAGAAGTATGATGTTGTAACAAGATGGAGAGTGTGATCACGTCCCACATGTCCTTCCTAACGAAGTTCCGTAATAAGTTGTAAACGGAGACTACAATCTGGAATGCAAAGCTGAGAACCTCGAAAAAGAAAGCCGTCATGTAGAGTATAGTCACCCAATGGCACACCATTCGTAAGGGACTGAAATATTGGACCAAAGAAAGGATCCGTAGGGTAAAGGTCACAAAAGGTACTGAACCCTGGGACTGACGTGTGAAGAACAACCAAAATGGAGTGTCGTTTACTAAGGGCGTCGGCCACTCGGTTTGAAGCTCCAGAAGTATGTTTAATCACAAAGGTGAATTGTTGCAGGTAACTATCCACAAAGCATGTCGCGATGATACTTTGTCTTGAGTATGCAAGTGCTTGAGTGCGTCGTGGTCCGTATAGAGGACGAACTCTTTGTGAAACAAATAATGCCTCCATTGCTTGATAGCCTGAACAATTGCGTATAATTCCACATCGTAAGTGCTGTAACGTGAACGAGCACCAGCAAGTTTTTCGCTATAGAAGGCGATTGGTCGGCCCTTTTGAACTTGGGTCGACCGATAAACCCTTTGCGGAGACTATGTATCCGAGAAAGTGAACTTGGGAAGATCTGAATTCACATTTTTTTAGTGTTGCAAAGAATTCGTCGCGGTGTAGGACAACTAAGACATCAGAGAGATGATGTTTGTGGTATTCTAGTGAGGTGCTGAAGATCAATATGTCATCGAAGTAAACGACCACGAACTTTTCGATAAAGGGACGTAAAGCTTGATTCATTACCCTCATAAATGTGCTTGGTGTGTTAGATAACCCAAATAGCATGACCATCCATTCAAAAAGGCCTTCTCGTGTCTTGAAAGCCGTCTTCTATTCATCTCTCGGGTTAATACGAATTTGATGATATCCACTCTTGAGATCAAGTTTCGAAAAAATCGTTGCTGTCCTGATTTGATCAAGAAGGTCGTCTAACCGCGGAACATGGAAGCGGTAACGAACTGTGATTTTATTTATAGCTCTACTATCCACACACATTCGCCATGATCCGTCCTTTTTCGGAATAAGTAGAGCCGGAACCGCACATGGAGATAGGCTTTCCCGCAAGAATCCTTTGGTGACGAGATCTTCTACTTGTCTGTGAAGTTCTTCGTATTCGCTTGGACTCATACATTAGTGAGAACGGTTAGGTAAAGCAGCGTCTTGTATAAGGTCAATGCGGTGTTGAATGTCACGCAGAGGCGGGAGGCCGTGTGGGAGGTCGTCTGGGAAGACATCGCTGAAATCTGCGATGATATTGGTGAATGGTTCGGGAATTGTCTCTTGCTGAAGCAGGGAGCGCGGTCGGGTGATGAGAATCACGACCATGCCCTCATCATGCATTGCATCGATGAATGAAGTTTTCTGAAGAAACAGCACCGGGTTTGGGGCGGGTGTGGCTTCCTCTGGTGGTGATGGTTTTAATTCAAACTTGCGGTTTGCAAAGGTGAAGCTATAAGTGTTGAGAAAACCGTCGTGAATGACACGCCTATCAAACTCCCATAACCGTCCAAGGAGTAAGTGGCAAGCATCCATAGGGACAATTTCACAATAAGCTTGATCCTTGTAAGTGAGACCGACGGAGAATGAGACTAGTGCCCGTTTTGTAACTATAAGGTCATGATTTTGCTGTAACCACGCGAGCCTGTACGGTGTTGGATGTGGTTCCTCTCTAAGTTGTAGTTTCGTAACAGCGTCTGCTGCGATAACGTTTTCACTACTTCCGGAGTCGATGACGAAGTTACAGACTTTTCCATTGATGGTGCAGCGTGATTGAAAAAGTTTATTACGTTGAGGAAACTGTGTTTCTGCTTTCGGAGCCAAACACGAAAGTCGGACCATGAGGAGTTGGCCGGAGTCAGGAAGTATTTCTTCTTCTTCTTCGGCAGGTTCATTTTCAAATGACGGGTCTTGGTCGTCTTGTATTTCGTCGATAAGGAAGCCACGCCGAACCCTTGAAGGACACGCAGATTGACGGTGACCCGCTTCTCTGCACGTGAAACAACGAAAGCCGACTGGCTTAGCTTGCGGTGTTGTATTGGCCGGAAAAATTGCGGTCTCTGCCTTTGTTGTTGAGTCAGTCGAAAGGGTGGTGGAAAATTGAAAGCCGTTGCGGTTTTGATTTTCAACCGTTAAGGCTTGTTGATTGTGCTTCTGATATGGTTTGAGGACGGAATAGGTTTAGTGTGAACTGGATTTGTTGTCGTAATCCTCCAATAAACCTCATGACCAATTGTTGTTCTGAGTCTTGAATTTCAACCCGATTGATCATCCGAAAAAATTCGGTTGCGTATTCATCAACGGTTCGCTGTCCTTGTAGCAAGTTTTGGAGTTTCTGGAATATCAACTGCTCGTAATTGTAAGGCATGAAATTCTTTTTCATCTCTCATTTTAGTTTATCCCAAGTTACGATCTTGGTTTTGCTGAGGCGAACGCGAGTTGCCTTGTTTTGCGACCACCATGCAGCTGCTCTATCTCAAAAGTGGATCGCTAATAACGGAACGCATCGGTCCAGTGGGATTTCTTTGAACTCTAAGATCTCCTCGACAGTGACGATCCAATCTAATATCTCATCAGTTACCATTGAGCCTTTAAACTCTGGGATGTCGACTTTACAATTCCTTTTCCAAGTGGAGTCGTTAAAGTCCTCCTCGGAATCGGAGTTAAGATTGTTGTTGAGGTTGCGACGTGGGGCTTGGCGGCGAAAGGGTGCGAATGGGTTCGCGTCGTCATCAGAATCGTCCTGTACGGACAGTTCATCGTTGCGGTAATTGTGGGGGGGGGAGCGGCGGTGAGGTGACCTGTTACGGCGGTTACGAGGTGAGGCGTTGCGGTTGTATCGTGTTGTGGTGGCGTGTTGTTCATGTTGTTGTTGGGTTGTTAAAGCGGTGACAGCTGTGACAAGATTGTGAACGAGGGCTTGGAGATCGGTGATGGATTGTTGTGTTGCGGGGGTCTCGTCTTCGGTTTGAGCCTGAGAACGAGTTTTTCGGACCATCGTAGTGGTTGAGAAAGTTTCGGAGCGTAGCAAAGCTCTGATACCAACCTGGCGCAGCATACGAATGGGTGAACGGTCGATCGAGAACTTTAGGGTTCTTAGAGACCTGTTCTTGGATCGATCAAAAGTTTCCGGAGATAGCTTCTTGAGACCAACTTTCTATTTGGATGAATTGATTCAATCGGAATAAGATTTAAAACAAAAGCTCTGATATTATTAAATCAAACGTGTCTAGAACAAGAGGTCTAGATCCGTATATATAGTTATTCTCATTAACAAACCCTAATGAGAATAGGAAACTTAAGACTAAAGCAAAAAGGAAACATAACAAATTTATCTAAAAAACAAAACAGAAAACTATAAGGAATTATTTGAATTAGTCGGCCACAACCGTTGGCGCCAAGGAAGAGGATGCCGCTGCATCAACAACCTCTCCCAGTGACCACTGCTGCACTTCCTCCTCCAGCAAAAAAAGCGTGGAAGATCTGCAAAGCCATAATCAAGTAAGACAGTAGGTAACCCCAAGTTATTGGGAGCCGGTTAAAGGAAGTGTAACCTGACAAGTTCTCAAGCCTCACCCTATGTCGCCTCTACGCCTAGAGTGGAGTCTTCTCCATCTCGTGGTACCAGACTCCCTCTTAGCTCCTCAACAGCTACCATACCGCCCTCTTAGTACAATAACTCACCAGCAGAAAAACCACCAGATTTTCATGTACCAAGCAATCAGCTTTCTTAGGATTTCTGAGATGGAACTGTTGTGGGCTTGGAATCCTATGACAGTCTAGAGACTTAGCACCTTAAATAAAATAAAAAAAATCTATGGATCTGATTTTTCTTATTGAAATAAAAAACACTGATGATGGACGCTCACTTCTTAGTCTCACCAGAGTTACTGGAGGATTTGCCATGCTGTAGAAGTCCGACATAGAAGTCAAGATCCTTGCCTCGAACCCATACTTTATTGATACCCTCATCTGCTACAAAGACACAAAATTATTCAGTACTTTTATCTATGGTGCTTCTGAGATTCACAACCGACAGATGGTGTGGGATCAACTTACAAATTGTGGGAAAACACCTTTTTGAAAGACTTAGTAAGAAAAAGTTGGAGAGAGAGGTGGGAGAGTCTTTGTTTCTATCTTTCTTTCCCCACAGGTTTCTCCGCTTTGACATCCCCTCGCCGCTTCTCGTTCCGGTGGCAGACGGAGGGTCTCTACCCGTCGGTCGCCACCCCGTTTCATCACCGTTTCTAGCCTATGCCCTCTCGTGCTTCTGTCTCCTCCACTTCCTCCTTGCTTCATCTCCTCTGTTTTTTGTCGGGTTGCGGCCGGACCAGGCGATTCAAACCGGTGGTTGTGGGTGTCCTCAGCTTCCTTGGAGAGATGGCGAGGTCGTGGTGAGCCGGATCTGAGCTGGAGGCGTCGTCAAGCTGGTAGATCTAGGGTTTCATCGGAGTAGATCTGGGCAGATATCTCCTGGAGGGTTCGCCGGAGTGGCTTTGTGTCGCTGCCTTCGCCGCTCTGGTCAGTTTTCTGCCTCCACCGCCTCTCCCTTGTCTCCTCTTGCGGCTGCTTTGGTAAGAACTTCCCACTCTTGTTCCAAGTTGAAAAGGCGATGTGAGGCTCATCGTTGGGGACTTCTTTCTCGGTAATGGTTCCTCGTCAACCACCAGGTGTTTCTTTGGGTTTCGATCTGATCGGGTTGGGTAGGATTGGAGTTTCAGCCGTTACTATGTTTCTCTGACTTCTTGGAACGGGTATGTCCTCCTGTTTTGCCAGCTGCAAGGAGCTCGGGCTCTTCCGTTCTTCAATCTTCAGAAGGAAGCTGGTCGTTGTCCTCTGCCTCTCTTGGTGTTCTGTTGCTAGAATCTCTCGTGCTCTGCTCGCGTGGTGGGACCAGAGTCCAGCCATTCAAACCTCTGCTTCCACCTGCTAGTACTCCACCTATCCTTCATATACTGGTTCCTTTTCATCGGCTAGGATTATCAGAGCATAGTGTAGCAGCTTCTTGAGATAGCAACGTCTGGAGTGGAATTCATTGCTTGTGATGGCCGGACCAGGGCTTGCCGACCCTGCTTCGCCTATTCTTCTTTCGAGGTCCCGTACGGGATGGTCCGCGGCCCCTCGGACCGTTCTCCGGTTGTGATTCTCTATTGACCTGAGTGATTTTGGTGTAGGTTCCGACTTCAAGATCTTCTCTCTGGTCTCCTGTTAGCTAAATGGTTGTCTTAGGATCTGTTAAACTAGCTAAGCTCTCTCTCAACCTCATGGTTGTGATTGAACCTTATTAGTTCTAGTGAGTCCTTTTACTTTTTTTTTGTGGCTTACTAAGGCTCCATTGCTTTGTCTTATTGACTCAGCGACTTAGATTCAATAGGATTAGATCAGTCGAAGTCCATTGTATCTCTTTGCCTCATTATTAAGTTAATACGGGAACGTCATCGCATTAGGAAACGATCCCGTCAGAAGTCGTAAAACGGTTTTTATCGCAAAATGGCTCGGAAAGCCCTAAATCGCGATAAAAGTCCATCTATGATTTAGACGAAGTCCAGCCCAAAGATACAATGACGGTTTGACCATTTACTTGCAGAAAGAAGATAAATGTCAAGTTTGGAGATAAATAGAAGATTTACGAAGATATATAGAAGATTTCTGAAGATAAATGGAAAGATCGAGATAAATGGAAGATTTCCGATAAACTCGAATCAGGGCGAAAAGGAAGGACCAAACCGCCTAAGGAGGAGTATATAAGTAGAAGGCCAAGGACAGAAGCAAAACACGATTTTCATAACTCTCTGCACTTAGAAACTTAGGCTTATTTCTCGACAAGTTTGGTTTCTATGACTGGCACTCAATGACTAGACGAACTCGCCTAGGCAGTTCGATCTATTGTCCAGCTCTACCAATTGAACTACGTTCGACTTGATCCTCAAAAGGGGTACGTAGGCAGCCTTTCATAAGGTTCAGTCCGAAATCAATCAAAGCATTTTTCTTATCTTTTTCGTCTTTTGTTATCGAGCTGCGACTCAACTAGGTTTAGGGTTTTATGTTGCTAGAACTAGGAAACTCGCTGACGGCTCCTGTGGCCAAAGCCTTTTGTAATCTCTTGTAATGATCGCAAAGATCTTACGCGAATTCAAAATAAAATATACTTTCTTTATAATTTCGTTTTGTCATTCTTTTCATAATTTTCTGCATTTATTTTGGTTACTTGTCGTTGGCTCTCGCAGAGATCCGGGACCTCTGGAAAATTAGGGTTTTCCTAAGTTTTCTTATTTTACGGAAATCGACGGTGCGAATTTTGGTTCCCACAGTTTGGCGCTAGAAGGAGGGGGGTGGGTCGGATTACTCTTACTCATTGCCGCAAAACGCTTGATCAAAGCTATGTCTGGAAGTATGAAAGACGAACTTGCAGTAC
>JABAYD010003592.1:0-11671 GCA_014822095.1 Diplotaxis tenuifolia
ATATTCCAGAAAGTTTCAAACGAATTTTCTTGTCTGGAATTACTTTGATATTATTGAGATTCTGTGATCTATCTGAGATGATTGTTTACAACAAATGATTGACCTTTATATAGAGATCGAACCATTGTAATACAAGAGACAACTCTTCATCCAAAAGACACAACATGAAGAGTTATAACTAACTATGTAAATAACTAACTAATTTAAATGTATTAAGGAGATATATTATTATATAGTTCTAACAATTTTGACTGAGTTTTTTTTTGATGAATAAAAAACTTAGGTTCTTCATCTTCAGAAGCTTCTCCCATCATTTTAAGCCAATATTGCAAATTAAATATCATTAACCAAAGTCGATAAAGCAATATTAGGGACAAGATCTCACATTGGTAGTTGGAAAGGATCATAAGAAATATATAAAATAGATGAGCTACTCCACTTATCACTAATTGGTTTTAGGCCAGAAGTCCATCTAGCTTAATATGTTAACAGAGCCCACGATCCACGCAATTTCAATCCGATACATTATCGATTTGTGCCCAAAGTCGGCTATTGATCTTTGCTCAAACATTCCGAGATTGACGCCGACAGAGTCATCATTGCGTATTAGGGACAAAGATTCCACATCGGTAGTTGAAAAGTATCCTAAGCAATATATAAGATAGATGGGTCACTCCACTTATCACCAATTGGTTTTAGGTTAGAAGTCTATTAGTGTTTATACTATACTTGTAAATGTTGATTAGTGTAGTTAATCAAAGGTAGTTAGAGTAGTTATTTAATCAAGTGTATATATAGGTAACGTTGTACACATTTCATCTTTAATGAAGATATTTTCAAACTTCTATGTTTGCTATTATGGTATCAGAGCGATCGAGCTGAGCTCGTCTTCCGCTGACGATCGTCGCCGCCGTTAATCTTCATTCATCGATCTTTCCGATCTTCGATCTCTTTCATCTTCGTTTCGCTGATTCATCGTCATCATCATCGATCCAGTCACTCTTCCGCATCTCAACATCACTCATCTTCCTCTACAATCATCTCTTGCCTCTCTCCGATTGTTCCGTCTTCATCAATGGGAAAGAGAAAGTGCAATTCCAAATATCGTAGCTCAACTCCAGAGCGCGAATCTCCGATTCATCGCGAATCACCTCTCGCTTCCGATCTTCGCCGTGAGTCTTCTGGATCTTCAAATCGTGCTGAGAAAACTACGAATCACAACAACCCGATGGTGATTCACTCATATAATCCGTTTGAGGTATCCAACTCTCCTGACAACGTTCATAGTCCGTATTTTCTTCATAGCTCGGATAATCCAGGATTAGTTTTAGTTTTTGAGACTCTTGATGGAACGAACTATAGTATTTGGACTATCGCTATGACTACTAGTTTAGAAGCTAAAAATAAGCTTGGATTTATCGATGGTTCCATTGACATGCCTCCTGAGAATGATCCGTTTCACAAGATATGGTACCGCTGCAACAGTATGGTCAAGTCTTGGCTTCTTAATGGAGTATCCAAACAGATTTACACTAGTATTCTGTATTTCAAGGATGCTTCTGACATCTGGAAAGATCTACATACACATTTTCATAAGTCAAATCTCCCTCGGCTATACAAATTGCGTCATCAACTTCATTCTCTCCGTCAAGGCGGTATGGATCTCTCGGCTTACCACACCAAGACACAGTCCTTATGGGAGGAACTCAATAGCCTCAATGCTCCTGCTCACACTATTGAAGGTCTTATGACTCAAAATGAGAATAATCGTGTCATTGATTTCCCCATGGGACTCAATGACAGTTATGATCATGTTCGTAGTCAAATCCTCATGAAGAAGTCCCTGTCATCTCTGTATGAGGTCTATAACCTCCTTGATCAAGATGATAGCCAACGCTCTGCAAGAAACACATCTCAATCTGGTGTTGATGCAAGTGCCTTTCAAGTCTCTGCGAATGCGTCTTATGGGAAGTCTCGAGCTGTTTGTACTCATTGTGGTGGTTATGGTCACACAGTGGATCGCTGTTACAAGATTCATGGATATCCACTGGGTCTTAAGTCACCTGGAAGAGGTTATCCTCCTAAGAAATCTTCTTCTCAAGTGCATGTTTCCACTAATGCTATCACCACAGAAGTAACAGAAGAGAATCTTGCTCCCACAAAGACTATCAACACTTCAATACCGTCTTCCTTCACTCCAGAACAGCTGCAAAAGTTTATAGCTTTTATACCTATGTCAAATGGACTTCTCCTTCTCCTTCAGCTGTATCATCGGCTTGCAAAGCGAATGGTACGTTCCTACCTTTATATACGTTTTCACCCATTGGCATGCCTTCAGCTTTCTCTTCAGCCGGAAATGCTTTAGTTTCAAGTGACTCTTGGGTTATAGATTCGGGTGCTACTCATCATGTTAGTCACGATAGATCCCTCTTTACCAACATCAAACCCCTACTAAACACCTTTGTCACTTTACCAACTGGCAGTGACCATTATTGGTATAGGTCTTATTACACTAAGTGATAACATAACTTTGAAAAACGTTTTATACATTCCTGAATTTCGTTTCAATCTTTTGAGTGTTAGTTCTTTTACTAAAGATACAGAGTATATGGTTGGTTTTACATCTAGTTATTGCTTTATACAGGATCTTACATGGGAGTTGATGATTGGAAAGGGTAGAAAAGTTTACAACCTATATGTTCTTGATTCAGGTTCTTTGATTCCTGCTTCTTTTAATAATGATCAAAAACAATATAGTTTTCGCTTCTTATATAGATAATCACATCTGGCATACTCGTTTAGGACATCCTTCTATAGATAAGATAGATACTTTTTCTCATCTTGTGTCCTTGAATAAATCTAAGAAAAATGAATCATTTCACTGTCATGTTTTTCCGCTTGCTAAACAAAAGCGTTTATCTTTTCCTTCGGATAATCATATTAGTGATGCTTGCTTTGATTTGATTCATATTGATGTTTGGGGTCCGTTTTCAACTCAAACTCATGATGGTTACAAATATTTTCTCACCATAGTAGATGATCATAGTCGTGCTACTTGGATCTATCTCATGCGTGCTAAGTCTGATATTTTATCGGTTTTCCCTGCATCCATTAAAATGATTGAAACTCAATTTAACAAACCTGTTAAAGATGTTAGGACCGATAATGCTCCTGATTTAACTTTTGGGTCTCTCTTTAAAGACAAAGGCATTTCTTTTCATTCCTGTCCAGAAACCCCTCAACAAAACTCGGTTGTAGAAAGAAAACACAACACATCCTTAATGTTGCTAGGGCTCTTTTATTTCAGTCTCATATACCTTTAGTTTACTGGGGTGAGTGTATCATGGCAGCTTTTTTTCTTATTAACCATATACCCACTCCTGTCCTTAAGAACAAATCACCTTTTAAAATCCTTATGAACAAAACCCCAGATTATCATTCCCTTAGAAGTTTTGGCTGTTAATGTTACAAAAGTACCTCTCTAAAAGGTAGAACTAAGTTTGAACCCTAGAGCCAAAGCTTGTGTTTTCATAGGATATCCATCGGGGTACAAGGGTTATAGGTTACTTGATCTTGAACTTAATAGCATTTCCATTTCTCGGCATGTCATATTTCACGAAACCATCTTTCCTTTTGCTGTTTCTTCACTTTCTGATACAGCAAAAGCTTTCTTTCCTCGTCTTGCAAAGCTTGATGATAGCGTACCTTCTGTACCATCATCCTCTGGTGAAACGTCGGGCTTTACCCCTTCACCCTCTAATGATAGTGTGCCTTCTGCACCTACATCTCGGTCAAAGAAAAGGCAAGCTTATTTTCAAGACTATCTGTGCAATCCAGTTCATTCTGTATATCCTCTTTCTGATTACCTTTCTTATGATAAACTTTCTCCTTCATATCTCTCTTTTATCAACTCTTCCGTTTGTATGCTCACTGCTCCTTCCACTTTTAGTGAGGCGAAGAAGTCTAAAATATGGTGTAAGGCTGTGGACGACGAGTTTGAATCTTTGGAAAAGCTTGATACTTCGTCAGTCTATTCTCTACCTGAAGGAAAAATGACTATCGGATGTCGATGGCTCTTCAAACTCAAGCTTAATGCTGATGGAACAATTGAGCGTCTGAAAGGTCATCTCGTAGCAAAGGGGTACACTCAACGTGAAAGAGTAGATTTTGTTGATACATTTTCTCCGGTTACCAAGATGGTAACAGTTAAAATGCTCTTTGCTCTTGCTGCTAAGAAGAAGTGGCATCTTCATCAATTAGATATCTCCAATGCATTTTTCAATGGGGATCTATCTGAGGAGATTTATATGGACATTCCTCAAGGATATGCAGAAAGAAAGGGGGACAATCTGCCACAGAATGCTGTTTTGAGACTTAAGAAGTCAATATATGGTCTCAAACAAGCTTCCCGTCAATGGTTTATCAAATTTTATTCCACACTCACAGATATGGGTTTTGAAAAGATCAATGGTGATCACACTCTCTTTTGGTCCCATTCTGCTGAGAAATTTCTGCTGGTCCTTGTTTATGTCGATGATATCCTTATCGCCAGTAACTCTGATACTTCTATTTCAACTATGATTCAGAACCTTTCTGCTTGCTTCAAGCTTCGTGATATAGGCATTCCCAAATATTTTTTGGGCATTGAGATTGCTCGTTCTACAACAGGGATCTCTTTGTGTCAACACAAGTACATCCTTGATCTTCTACCTGATGCAGGCTTACTGGATTGTCATCCTTCACCAGTACCAATGGATCCTAGTATTAAACTTTCTTGTGAAGATGGTGAGCTCATTCATAATGCTGAAGGGTACAGACGTCTTGTTGGGAAACTGTTGTATCTTACTATCACACGACCCGACATATGTTTTGTTGTACACAAGTTGTGTCAGTACTCTTCTGCACCTCTTCTTCCTCATCTCAAAGCAGCTCACAATATCCTTCATTATCTTAAGGGAACTATTGGTCAAGCTCTGTTTTATCCTGTGGATGATGATTTTCAGGTTAAAGCATTCTGTGATGCAGATTGGTCTCAATGTCCTGATTCTCTCCGGTCCATCTCTGGATTTTGTATATTCATTGGTGATTCCTTGGTTTCTTGGAAGTCGAAAAAGCAGGATGTCGTGTCACATTCATCAGCTGAGGATGAATACAGATCAATGGCCTATACTACTAAAGAGGTACTATGGTTATCTCGTATGGTCAATGATTTGGAGGTTGCAGCTTTGACTGTACCTGTGCTTTACTGTGACAGTACTGCTGCTCTTCACATTGCGAAGAACCCTGTTTTCCACAAACGCACCAAACATATAGAGCGTGACTGCCACTCTGTTCGTGAACGACTAGTGATGGGTCAGATCAAGACTTTACATGTACGTTCTGAGAATCAACTGGCTGATCCATTCACCAAACCTCTCTATCATACCTTGTTCCACAAGCTTATGTCCAAGATGGGTTTTCATCAACTTCTAACGCCATCTTGAGAGGGACTATTAGTGTTTATACTTTGTAAATGTTGATTAGTGTAGTTAATGAAAGGTAGTTAGAGTAGTTATTTAATCAAGTGTATATATAGATAATGTTGTACACATTTCATCTTTAATGAAGATATTTTCAAACTTCTATGTTTGCTATTAAAGTCCATCTAGTGTAACAATCAATGCATACATTTTATATTTGTAATTAGCAATTTACTTGGAACATTTGATTATAAAGAGAGAAGACTATTTCAATCGTGATAAGAAAATTTCGAGGTTCTAAATTTGAAGTTGAGAAGATTTCAACATGCTATAAACAGAGCTATTTCTCATAGGCCACACCCTAGAAAACACAGACACAACACATTGCCTTTGGCGGGAAAGGAACTCCATACCATACGCCATGGAGACGCTCTGCTGGAACCGCAATGTCTGATCAAGACGTGGATAGGATAATTCGTTACAAATTACTAGCTCTTCAGCCAACTGGAGATAAATCATTGGAGAGTGGTTTACGTACTTGGCGGGCAACAAGACTTTGAACCGATGGAAATGCAAGATGAATGAAATTCTGACTATGCTTGATTATTCTTTATTCTTCAAACAATTGTTGCTCAAAAAAAAAAATTCTTCAAACGATTTTAGAATAGAAGCAGTTGTTGTACGAAGCGTTTGATTGAATAAGTTTATATTTATTCAAAAACTGAATCAAGAACCAAGTAATTGAAAACGAGGAAAAAAACTCAGCAATCTATAATAATTTAAAGTTTGTCAAAAGCGATTTCGATAGGCATTTAAAAAAAAAAAGAATACCAAGCTTATAGTTTTTTTTCTTTTGAGAGTCGACATCAAGAGTTAAGTTCTTTCTTAATCAATTGTATTTTTGATCTAAATGTTAAGTTCTTTCTTAATCAATTGCATTAATCGATTGTTTTTGACATTTATACAAATGTACGTTGTATGCTGGTTCAGTAATGATTTTATGTATCCGTAAAGAAATGTCGTAAAACAAAATTTCTTTACACCATGATAGATGATGTCTTCTTGTAAATTGTAGCTAGATTATTGTCTTTTTTTAGTGTAAGCGTTTTGAATTTTTCAGATACAACATATATATTATGTAAAATGTGATAATCCAGCCATATTC
The DNA here is from genome assembly GCA_014822095.1 of Diplotaxis tenuifolia. Classification (NCBI taxonomy): domain Eukaryota; kingdom Viridiplantae; phylum Streptophyta; class Magnoliopsida; order Brassicales; family Brassicaceae; genus Diplotaxis; species Diplotaxis tenuifolia. Next base: position 6,625 of record JABAYD010003592.1, read on the forward strand.
AGCGGGTTTAATACCAACAAACTAGTTCCTTGGAGATCTGTCCACTAGTGTTATGCATATTTGGTTACTTGCAATGAAATTAGATATTCATGTCGCTTGGCCAAAGAATCAAGTAACTTGAATTTTGGTAGGCTTCGAATCCAGGATATTTAGCATATCTTAAAACTTGATGTACCACTCATTGAATTTATTTGTTAAGTTTGGTAGACTTTTATTTTTGCTACAGCTATTTTCTTGAGCAAGGAAGATGTAAGGGATGTGAAAACTAAAGTTTGATATATCTCGGACGGTTGATTTAAGCATTTGTATTTCTTTCTCTGTTAAAAGTAAAATTAGATGAGAATTACTGGGTAAGTGAAATATATTGTGAATGTGTGTCCTTTATTGATATCATACGAAGACTATATATACAAGAGAAGAGTTCCTAAGTTATCTAGGTATTGTACAATAGTGATAAGGCTAAATCATAATAGGAATAGGAACTTCATGTTTATCCCTTTACTCCCCCTCAAGTTGGCGATGAGATATCTCGAATACCTAACTTGAACGACAAGTACTGAAATGTAGGTGTCGGAAGAGCTTTAGTAAGAAGATCAGCTGGTTGCTCTTTCGTAGAAATGTGTTCAAGCCGTAGGAACTTGCCTTGTACAGCATCACGAGTCGTATGGCAGTCATTCTCCACATGTTTAGTTCGTTCATGTCGCAGTGTGTATCGCCGATTTGCTATCGCAGTGAAGTTGAATGGGCTGCTTGTGCATGAAACCAAGCATGAGTAGTAGTCGTTTGAGCCATTTGATTTCGCAAGTAGTATCTGCCATCGCACGATACTTGGCCTCAGCCGAAGATCTAGAGACCGTGCGTTGCTTCTTTGTCTTCCAAGAGACAAGTGAGTCACCAAGAAAGATTACATACGCTCTAAGAGACCTGCGAGTAATCGGGCAATAGGACCAGTCTGCATCACAGTAAGCCGAGATTTTCATGTTGCAAGAAGCTTTTAACATAATGCCTTGATCCGGAGTACCTTTGAGATATCGAACCACACATATGCAGCCAACCAATGAGACTCAAGCGGCTTCTGCATAAACTGAGATAGTATATGAATGATGTAATTCAGCTCCGGCCTAGTAAACATAAGGTAGATGAGACGCCCAACCAGTCAACGGTATGACTGAGGATCCTTGAGAAGAGTATGTGAATTTGTTTTATCAGCAGGGACTAGCTTAGTGTTAAGCTCGGTTGGTGTGGGAGATGGTTTCGCACCGAGCAGTCCACACTTTGTAATGATGTCCAAGGTATACTTCTGTTGCGACACAAATATACTCTCCGAACCCTGGGCCACTTCTAATCCTAGGAAGTATTTCAACTTTCCAAAATATTTCATCTTGAAGCATGAATGGAGATAGTTCTTGAACCGTTCTATTATTGTGATATCATTCCCCGCAATGATAAAATCATCAACATAGACGAGGATGTGGAGACATATATTCTTGACGTGATTAACATACGAGAAAAGCGAGTAATCTTCATGACTCTGTTGAAATCCAAACGTCATAAATGCTTTACTTAACTTAGCGAACCAGCATCGAGGCGTCTGTTTAAGGCTATGGTAATCCTGGTTTGGAGGTTCTTTTTCTATACTCTCAGTAGTAGGAGATGTAGTAGTAGTAGATGGTAACGGCGGAGGCACTATTGTAGTATTGCTCGGTGAAGGTTGTGGAACCGATGATTGTTGATTGGTTACTTGTTCAGGAGATGAAGTAGGAGGAATAGTCGTAGCCAGCTCCGATGCAGGGGTAGTAGTATCAGAAGGAGTAGTCGTGTCAGTAGTAAACATAGTTGGCTCAGATATGGGTGTAGTCATAGGAGGGACGGAGGAAGATGGAGTGCTCCCTCTAGATGTGGAGATCGGATCGAGCCAGTCATCACTAGGTGTATTAACTTGAAGCATTGGTGGAGACACATATGTTGAATCCTCAATCCCTGGAAACGTATCCTCCATGAATGTGACATCTCGACTGATACTCTATATCGAAGAGTCTCCACCCTTTGGTTCCAAAGGGGTATCCAACAAAGATGCATTCGCGACTTCGAGCTCCAAACTTGTCTTTGTCTTGAGCACGGCGATGAGCGTAGCATAGACAGCCAAATATTCGTAAGAGATCATATGATGGTGGCTTACCATGGAGTAGTTCGTATGGTGTTTTCCCTTCCAGGACCGGCGATGGGGTATGGTTTATGAGATGAGCCGCAGTCATGATGCTCTCGCCCCAGAAATCTATAGGAAGACGACCTTTAAATAAGCATGCCCGAGCTATGTTAAGTATATGGCGATGTTTTCTTTCAACATGGCCGTTCTATTGCGGTGTGTCAACACACGACGTCTGATGTATAATCCCGGTCTTCTGAAAGAAGGTTTTTAGCACAAGAAACTCTGAACCATTGTCTGATCGCACCATCTTCACACTACGACCGAATTGTTTCTCAGTGAAAGTGCAGAAATTTTGTAGTATATTTGATACTTCGGATTTTTCAAGCATCAAGTACGTCCATACTGCTCAGGAATAATCATCACCAATAGTGAGAAAGTAGTTTGCACCAGAAGAAGATGGTGTATGATATGGTCCCCAGACATCACAATGTATAAGAGAAAATGATGCCTCAGCTTTATTAGAACTTGCAGGAAAAATCTTCCGAGTTTGTTTAGCTCGAAAACAAATATCGCAATGACTAAAATCACTAGAATCTAGTTTAAAACTATCAAAAACCGGTAGAGTAGGAAGAATCTTGTGGGATGGGTGTCCAAGACGACGATGCCACAGAACCGTTGACGATAGTTTCAATGATGATGCTGCATTAACCCGTGCGACTTTGACCCCAGTAAAGTAGTAAACCCCCTCACGCTCTTCACCTGCTCCAATCAGAGCCCTCGAAAAATGGTCCTGTAAAATACATAACGTATCAGTAAATATTGATATACATCCTGTTTGTTTTAATAATTTTGAAACACAGATGAGGATGCAATGAAAATCCGGAACATATAAAACGTCATGAAGAGCATAGTCATTGCTCAGATGTAAGGTTCCTTGTTGTGTTGCTCGTGATGCTTGACCATTCGGGAAAGTTACCGACGATGGTTGTATATCAGTTACATCACGCAGAAGTGATAGATCTCCCGTCATGTGGTGAGATGCTCATGTATCAAAAACCGCATCAGTAATAAATGTTTTACCCGACAAGAGTTCCGAGGATAGAAGATGTGGTGTGTGAAGCTCGTCCACGTCCACGCCCTATGTTTCCACCGGAACGACCTCCTCTGCCTCCTCGAGAACCTCGACCCGGCGTTGCATTAGAAGATCTTTGGTATTGCTCATGGTACCACTCCGGAAAACCATGTCGAAGAAAACATTCAGAGACTTCGTGTCCCTTGCGTCCACAATGAGTGCACGATCACATAGGATCACGAGAACGGTACGCAGAGTTGTCGACATTAGTAGTAGTCACGCTCTTGGCTGATTCCGTTGTTGCAGAAAAGCCAAGAACATCGGAGCGTTGTTCCTTTGCTTTTGTAGAAATCATGTTTTGTTCTTCTCGTACAACCCGAGAATACACAATATTGAGATCTGGTAGAGGATCTTCGTCGGTGATACGAGATCGTAAAGACATGAACCTTGAATCATCGAGACCAAACAAGAACCTGTGTACTCGAGCATCTTCACACTCCTTCTCGATGTCTGCAGCTGCAGCACAAGTGCAAGGTCGTGATGTCTTGAGATTTTGAAGCTCTTCCCATAGTTAGGTGAGTTTGCCGTAGTATTCAAGAACCGATTTGCCATCTTGTTTACACTTGGTAATCTCGTCTTGCAATTGATGGATACGAGCATTGTTCTTGACGAAGAAGCGAAATTGTAGAGTTTTCCATAGTTTTTGAGCTTCGGGAACAAAGGTGACAGTTGAACGAATTTTAGCATCAATAGATGTTCTAATCCATCCCACTATCATCGCATTAGCAGCTAGCCAGCGAGAGAGATCCGGTTCAGCATTGGGTTTAGAGATTGTCCCGTCGATGAAACAAGTCTTGTGCTTGGCTTGTAAGGAGTTTCGTAGTTTCATAGACCACTCTGTGTAGTTCTCGCCATTGAGCAATACAGAGGTTATGAGAGCCCATTGGTTATCCGAAGAGGTTAGATGATAGGGCGATCCAACGGTGATTGCTGATTGTGCAGTAGTAGTAGTAACGTTAGTAGATGTTGATGAGTTATCATTACCCATCGTGAAGAAAAAAAATATAGAAGCGTAAGCAGAAAAGAGAATTTTTAGAAATTTAAGTCAGAATCATGTAGCTCTGATACCATAAAATGTATTGTGAATGTGTGTCATTTATTGATATCATACGAAGAGTATATATACAAGAGAAGAGTTCCTAAGTTATCTAGGTATTGTACAATAGTGATAAGGCTAAATCATAATAGGAATAGGAACTTTATGTTTATCCCTTTAGTAAGTGAAAGAAAAAAGTTGCTGATAAACTAAACATTTATGTCTTTTTCAAAAATAAAATTAGGTAGAAATTACAAGGTAAAAACAAAAATTATGGGTGAGAGTATTTGGAAAATAAAACCACATCAGTTTCGAATTCAAATAGATGCCGGGAGTACTGACTAGCAGAGCCAACCAACAAGCCTTTGTCTCTCCGACTCCTCATAAATATCAGTAAATTTTGTCGAAAAATACCAATTTGAACCTCTCTCCTCTCTATTTACACATCCTTGTGTATCTTGGAAATAAAGCTACCTAGAACATACGGTTCTTCGTGGACCTAGTTAGGGGTGGGCACTTTACCCGATACTCGAACTCGTACCCAAATCCGACCCGAAATATATGAACCAAAATCCGAACCGAAGTAGAAAAATACCCAAACGGATATTGAGTTAAGAGAGTTTGGATACCCGAACCCGAACGGGTAATATCCGAACCCGAACGGGTATCCGAAGATAACCGAACATATGTATATATAGCTATTTATTCCTAGTTTATTTGTCTCATTGTA
>JABAYD010003597.1:0-33989 GCA_014822095.1 Diplotaxis tenuifolia
TGCTACAGCTTCGTCTTGTCTCTACATCAACAGAAATAATGTATTTCTATCAAAAGATTAAAGTGTTCATGGTGCAGCAAGTCTATTGTTCTCAAGCTTATCTTGCAGGTCACGTTTTACTAATGGTGCATCAAAATGGTAGAATTTTATTAAAATAAGATAACATTATTCACAAATTCATTTTGATGTTAAAAGTTTTATTTGCACAATTTTTTTTTGCAAGACTTTGTTTTGTGTATATAAATTATTACATATTGAAATGTTACTTTTAAAAATCTTATTTAATATGTCTATGCTGATTCATTATTTAAAAATATATAACTATCAATAAAAGTTATTAAATGGCTAGCTAAAACTTATAATTCAATAATTAATAATTCAATAAGTCAATAATTATATATAGAAATAAAATAACAAACAATAATTTATGAATATAATCTATATTCACAATTGGTCGTATATATTTATGACTTTGAACAAAATCTTATAACCTAGCAAAAGAACTAGTTAATGCCCACTGAAAAGCTAAGCAAGGGTTGAAAACATAGAGCAAAATAATAGTATCAGTGGAAAACTATCGAATAACATATAATCTTCCATTAACCAGAATCAATTCTTATGTCTATTTTTGATTAAGCTACTTCTTAATCACTAGTTCACATCTTTGCTGATGGTAGATATAAACGAAACAAAAAATGATTTACATGATGAATGATGCAATATATATAAGATTTAACACAGCGCAAAAAATAAGACCAATACATTAGTCCTAAAATAGGAGATTTTTTACACTCTTATATAATACGAAATCAAAATTTTAAAGATGTAAATCATAATTTTATTTTATCAGTGGTTTTATACCCTTTTCATTGTAAAAATTGCGTAAATTATTCAAGCCAACACAGTATTGTCTAAATCGGTGAGTTTCCATATGTAATCAAGTCACAGTCGACAACTAAAAAAAAGGGTAATCATGTCACCGATATATATATACAGAATATAAAAATGCTGACTGTTCAAAAAAGAAAGAAATCTCTGCAACTCGAAACCTCTTCTCGTCCGTCCATGTCTTTCCGCCATCTATTAAGACGATTCTTATCATCAATGCACTGGTGCGCCTTTTCGTCTCTAGGGTTTCCTTTTCTAATCATCGCCCCTCTCTCTCTCTCTTAAACCCTTATCACCGATTCGCCTCTCAACTTTCTCAATTCCAAATTTAGGGTTTTGTAAATGGCGATCCTCCTCTACTTCCCGTGAAGTTCTTTCACTTGATTTCAATTTTAAAGGTACGAAATCAATAATTAGATCTTTTTAATTTTTATGAATCGCTTGAATTGTATCAGCCACTGATTAGAAACTGATAATTGGATCTTTGATTCTACTGAATCTGTGTGTTTCCCTCTGTGTTTAGGTCTTTACTTGATCGTGTCTTAGTTTTTATTGTTTAAGACCAATCAGAAAGAGTTTAAGAGGTTGCTGTAATAATGGACGACGGTGAGCTCGAGTTCTCAACTCAAGACCTTGAGTTTCCACCAAGCAGCTCTTCCATGGACTCTTTCTTAGAAGAGCTTCTCAAGGACTCTCACGCTTGTACCCACACCCACACTTGCAACCCACCCGGACCAGAGAACACCCACACACACACATGTCTCCACGTCCACACCAAGATCCTCCCAGCTCAGAACTCCGACAAAGAAACCACCGACGACACATCTGAGTCTTCAGAGAAGAAAAGCAGCAGCAAGAAGAGGCCTTTGGGGAACAGAGAAGCGGTTAGAAAGTACAGAGAGAAGAAGAAGGCTAAAGCTGCTTCCTTGGAGGATGAAGTCACAAGGCTCAGGGCTGTGAATAACCAGCTGATGAAGAGGTTGCAAGGTCAAGCTGCGTTGGAAGCTGAGGTCACGAGGCTTAAGTGTTTACTTGTGGATATAAGAGGAAGGATTGAAGGAGAGATTGGTGCGTTTCCTTATCAGAACCCTGCGGTTGCAAACTCAAACGCCAACGCCTCTTTCTCGTATAGGATGCAGCCTTGCAATGTGTCGTGCGATGTTGATAGTTTGTATTGTCTTCAGAATGGGAATGGTGGAGGTGGTGTGCTGATGAATGGGCAAGGGATGAATGGTTGTGAGTTTGAGCAGCTTCATTGCTTGGGTGGTCAGAATGGAGCTGGTTGTAGTAATGGAAATGGAACGTTCAGTGTTGATGCATCAGGTGCTAGTAAGAGAAGAGGTGAGAGTGTGACTAATTAACTTAAGATCTCAGTGCTTTAATACAGTTTTGTTTATGAACTTATGGTGTTTGGTCTTGTTTTGCAACAGATGGGACTAGTGCAGGCAAAGCAGTTTGAGGTATCATCAATCAGTATGGTGTTATCTATTTCCACAAGTCACTTGATTAGCATCAATCAGGTGGGGCTAGTGCAGCTAAAGCAGTTCATTATCTTTCAATAAGTAATAGAGTTCGATTGTGCTCTTATCATTTTTGTTTTTGTTTTTTTCTTATGTGATTCCTGTTCGTTGTTGAAGCTACAAGTAAGACTTGTTAATATTTAAATCGAATCAAGTGTTCTTGCCGTTTGCTTTGTATTTTAGTAGCTTCTTTCTTTGTTCGAATTATGGCATAGGTAACCAATAAAAGGGTATTAGAAGGGTTAAAATTAGATGAGATTCTGCTTTGATAGTATAGATGGAGAAAGATCAAATGATTCTGGGCAGTACTAAGCTAAAGGAACAAAGATATAGTGATTCTCCAATAAGGCTCAGTAGTAACAGAGTCAAAAACTTAACTTAAGCATTATGTGAATAACAATCAGGTATATGATGAATATGTTGCCGGCTAATTTCTTAGTTGTAGAGTCTAATTTTAGCCACAAGATTCGAGAGAATTCATTACCAGCAATATCCACACATGGATACAATAACAAACATAAATGAGTCAAGGCAACTGTCTAAAGCTCGATTTAAGAAAGACCAAATCTTAGTTTTTCATGACTGTTGTATCTTGTTTGACGTCCTCATCATCTTCATCTTCCTCTCGATAGATGCTCTCCGCCATTTGCCAGACCTGAAGACTGTTGTCTTCTGCTACACTTGCAATGACCCAAGGCTCGTTTTTGTTCCAAGCAAAATCTGAGATCTTAGCCTTGTGGCCTCCGTGAGAAAAGAGCAACTCTGGTGGACCATCTTCTGCATCCAGCTCTATCTCAAGCTGCTCTTCTCCAACCCTGTAAAACCCCCCCCCAATAAAAGAAGCCTTACATAAAAAAAAGTTCATATTCAGAGTTCTGCATAGGAGATGATTGGTACCTGTTAAGGTCCCAGACCATCAGCCTTCTATCTTCACCAGACGACGCAAGCACTGTTTCATGGTTAGGATCCCACTCCACTTGGAAAACCTCTCCCCTGTATCAAACAGTAGAAAGTACTTCAGTGCACAGCTATAAACATTTGGTTTTAAAACAATATACAGATGGAGCAGGGCATGTATGAAAATGTAAAAGAACATACTCGTGGCTGCTCAAGACGTGCAACGGCACATTCAACTTCCGGAGGTCAAACAAGGCAACAGTTGAGTCTGACGAAGCTGTCGCTAAAACCCATTCGTTGAACGGATTGAAAGACAAATAGTTCACCTGAGAAACACACAATAAAGGATAGTCACATAGAATGCAAGTAAGCATGACATTTGGCCATTTTTAATTCTCACTCAGTAATTAGATACTAAAGATGGTTTTTACCTCTTTCTCGTGAACTTTCACTTGGTGTTGCATTTGGTTTGTCCGTGTGTCCCATATCACCAATCGACCATCGTCACCAGCAGAACCAAAAAGGTTCTCATTCTTCATGTGCCACGCAACATCTTCCACAGCACACTCATGCCCCTAAAACCATAACATGAGAGCAAAATTAAAAAGCAGAAAATCTCCGTCTTACTTGAAGAAAACAGGAGCAATGGTATTGTTCCACTTACCTCATACACAAACATTGCATTCAGAACCTTATCTTGCGGAGTAGCTGAAACATCCCAAAGGCAGATCTTTTTATCCTGCGAACCACTCAGAAGATAACCTTCCTTGAAGGGACTCCAAGACAACCCATACCCTTCCATGTCGTGTCCCACCAGCCTCAGATCAGGATCACAATCACTCGTCTGAGGCTTCGAAGCATGCTTGGCGTAATCAAACAGAAACACCTCACAGCCACTTGTCTTCGCACCGACAACAGTAGGCTTTTGAGGCATGCAACGCGCTCTGTTCACTTCTCCATCAACACGTATCTTCTGCCTAATCTCCACCTACAACAAAGAACACGTAATTTAATCGAACACATGGTGGACATATAACAAATGCTCTTACACTTTACACAAGTAGTAATTTCATCGAACACATGGTGTGCATAAAACACGAGCTACGAAGATCACAGCATATGAGAGAATAAGATACCTTAGGGACTATGGGATCTTGATTAGTTCCGCCTAAGCCAGGCTCGGCGTCGGGAGTTGGGATAAGGGCGTCGGCGACCATGAGGAAATCTTGAGCATCGCCGGACGTGTGTGTTCCGAGGATAAGCTTGTGGACGCCGAAGTAAGGATCCGCAGAGAAAGGAGTCGGCGGAGATGGGACCCAGTGGACGGTGAGAGAGGGCCACTCGAGGGGGTTAGAGATCATGAGATCGTAGAGGAATGGTGTGTTCTTCTTCCATATAGAGAAATCCTCCTCTACCTGATCGATTCCCGCCTCTTCCTTACCTTCATCTGCCATCTCTCTTTTCTCAATCTAGAATCTGCTTCTCTCTCTCTCTCTCTCTCACTCTATTTGATCTGTGTGACTGTGTGTCGAGGGTTTTCTCTGTTCTATTTTCCCGCCAAAGAGATGTGGAGAGACTGGCGGGTCTACGATGTACTTGCGAGTTGTTTGAGCTTTATACAAAAGAACGTTGTGCCGTTTCTTAGCTTAGGCCCTGCATGCATGTGTTTAATATTAGTGGGCCTCGAGTTATGAATTTATGGGTTTTCAGAGTCAAGCCCAACTCTTAATGCACGCACTAAGCTTATTTAAGTTGTGTTCATGCAATATGAATAGATAATTTCTTTTGTAAATTTAAATCCAAATCTATTAAAAGACACATACGTCATACCTAATCCCTGGATAAAGGTACATTGCACCGATAGACATTTTCTGGATATTTAAATAAGCCGAAACCAATAGTTCGGTGTGGTCAACGGAATTCGAACCAAAATTGGCCGTATAGGTTTATTTCCCTCAAACACTGCTAATTATAAATAGATAATTATATAATGATTAATGATGGATGTCTTCCAAGTTCCAAGTTCAAGTAGACATTCTGCTGTTGTTTATGACAATTATTTGACATGAAACCTCATCTGCTCTTAGTTTAATGCCTTTTTTTTGTAATGGCACAATAATGCAATAGTAGGTAGACTGATCTGGTCATCATTATTCAAATAAATACTCCATAACTAATCATTATAGTTTTCAAAGTTATAATTGGGTAGTACATGTTGAATACAAGAATACAAAGATGAATATATCAATAAACAATGGGCAGATAATTTTATAATTATCTTTCTTTAAGAGTTCCAATCATTTGCTACCATTTCAAGAACTGAGTTAGCTATAACATCAGGGCTTAGAACCACACTGACTTTGAATATCTTTTCATTATCATCAGCTTCAAGCAGATCAAACTGAGACTGGAGAAGAGTTAGAGGCATGAAATGTTCACCCTCTGCAGCTCTCTTCTGTAACCGAGCAGCTATCACCTCTGCACTACCTTCCAATAACACAAACTTCACCTTGCAGCTCGAATAGCTTCCTGGTTTGTAATCAGGATCAGAGCCTCTCAAGATTTCTCTATACTGTTTTTTCAATGAAGAACAAGCGAGAACAACGGTTTCTCCATTGAGCAAACGTTTTCTCAAACTCTCCTGTATGTTTTGGAGCCATGGCATCCGGTCTTCATCTGAAAGAGCAATGCCTTGCCGCATCTTATCTAAAACGAACCATTGAGAAAGTATTAAAAAAAATGAAAACTCTGATTTGTCAAAAATGATTTGATTCTTTTACCTCTGTTTGATGAAGAGTGAAAGTCATCGGCATCAAGAAAATCACAAGATAGTGCGGTTCCCAACATGTTACCTATGGTACTAGCAAAGTGAAATAAACAATGCTATAAACGTTAATCTCTTTTTCCAAACAAATGTAACAGAGAAGTAGTTTTGTAGATAAGACTAACGATTTGCCTGCCCCGCTTACGCCCATAATTACAATGACTTGGCCTGTTACAGTGATACGCAAGAAGCATGAGTGAAAAACATACGAGAAGATTGACAAAAAAGTGTGTGAAAGATTTGATCCAAACAAAAAAACAAAACAAAAAGAAGAACATGTTAAAGATTTGATCCAAACAAAAAAGAGAAGAACATGTTAAAGCTTACCGTCATTGTTTGTCGACATGTCTGATCAAAACAGGGTTTGATGATTTTTGAAGGAAACAATCTGTGCAAGAGAAGCAAAACATATATATAGGTTAGATAATTTGTTAGCAAGAAAACAAACAACATTTTTAATATTATACAATTAAATACCTAAAGCTCTTAATCTTAGCTTATAAACTACATTACGAGATGTTCAAGATAGAACTATTTCACAAACGTTTGACGTTGATGTTGAGTCACATGATTAACCCATTTGGGTCTCAACGATGTCGTTAGAGGAAGGAGTCCATTACCATTCAAAAGAATGTTGGTTTTCATAAGTCAAAAGTCAAAACAAATACATAGCAATGTTGATACGATTAACATTTTTTGATTTCTTACTGACATCTGAAACTTTTCCTAAGCGAATATTGGCATTCTCTTAGAAAAAAAAAGACGATCGACAATCTGATGAAAGTCAAAAGACTTACGGGTGAGCCAATTGGAGTGTTGATCATTCACAAAAACGCAATCCTGAAGAAGAATATGAAAGGAAATTAGACAATTTGAGATTGAAATGAAGACAAATAATATTAAAGGTAAGTAGGTTTGGTAGGTGCGGGAGGAAGAAAGATGGACTTTTACAGAGAGACGTAAAAGAGGAGAAGAACCAATGATGAAAATGATCTAGTTCACCATATAAAACCATCTCGATCGATGAACCCCTTGGGTTCTATCTTTTTAATTTTTTATTATTAAAAGTTTTTTCTTTTTTTTTTTAATTTATTTAAAAAAAAAAATTTAGGCCAATCACGGGCCGCCACATGTTGAACCCCAGGAGAGAGGGGTTCAACCGAGTGAACCCCAGGAGAGAGGGGTTCACCATTTTTGCCTCGAAAATCGTGTGATCCGCACCCTTAAACCCCTAATGAACCTCTACCGGAGTTGCTCTAAACAGACTTGAGCGCTTTTTTCGAAAAAAAAAACACAGACTTAAAAATGTTTAGTTAGAATTTCGCTAAAAAAATCCCACCTTTTGAAATTATGTATCCAAATGTGATATCAATCTTATTAATAATCGAATTACTATTTTGAAAATAATTTATGTGGTATATTACAGATTATGCCATTGAAATTTATGATTCATTAAAGTTTTTGTTATAAGTTCTGGACCAAAAACATAAAAAAATTTACATTATTCTTAAACAAAATAATAAAAGTGAAATATGCAGAATAAGAAATAAAAATTTCATATTGCCAAATATTTTTTCTATTATATCATGTCTTATAAAATATAAAATATTAATAATATTTTTTCTAATAAGTAAATAATTCGTTATAATATTATAGTAAATTAATATATTTTAGTTATGATTTATATAATGAAAATAAATAATTTGTGTGTTATTTGTATATATAGATTTCATAACTATTTTTTAAACCAAAATTATAAATATAATTTAAAAACCTGAAAATTATTTTATAAATTAAAATAAAGTACCTATATATAAATTAAAATAAAGTACCTATATATATATAAATTAAAATAAAGTACCTAGTAAATCGATCGTAACTTTCTAACCGTTGCGAATCTCGTGCATGCAAGCCTACCATCGTGTTTCTCTCGCTGAGACAAAACCGTAGCCATCAACCGCGTTGCAATCGGAGCCCGGACGAAGCCACACCCGCCACCATAAGTTTTGCCAAGCACGCGCGTGCATTCCACATGCCGCCGCTGGGAATCGCCTTCGCCGCCGCCACCGTGCTCCACTACCATACCGCCGTATCGCCGCCTCGTAACAACCGCCGTTGCCGGTAAGCTTCCACCGTCGTCACTGGTGACCTTGGCCAGTGACTCGCCGGTGACTCGGTCAACTCGACCGAGTCAACTCAGCGAGTTAAATCGGTTGACTCGGTTAACCGGTTGGTTGACTGGTTTGACCCGGTTTAACTCGATTTTGGTTCGGTTAGGATAAACCGGTTAGTTCAATTCTATTTCATTTTGGTCAAGGATTGACCGGCTTGGGTCAGAGATTGAACGTGTTAACCTTTAACCAGCGAGTTAACTTTTCCTTAGACATCCGTTTTTGACCGTTCGAAGACCGTTCTGACTCGGAATTTCGATCTGATTCCAGATTTGAAGTTTATTTGAGCAGCTGGAATTCATAGATATCATTTTTCCTTATTTCTAGGTGAGGATCTACTTCCGAACGTTTCGTACATGGTTTAGAACTGTGAATAAGTATACATTAATTTAAATGTGTTCCGTCTCAGTGAATTAAGTCTATTTTAGGGTCTGATTGGTTTATGCTTGCTTAGGTTTAGAATTTTTTGCATAAACCGGACTTAGGGTGTCAAATGGTTCAACATTGATTATTTTGCTTAATGTACATCATGTAGTTAGAATTGTTTGGCCGGATATAGAGACATACTTCTGTATGCCGAATTGTTTGTGAGGCTACGACCAGTGAGTCGACCGGCTGAGCCGTAGTCTCGTGAGGTCGATGAAGCGTCTGAGGGTGGTGACGCCGAGCACACTCTCGCAGATGTTATTTGTGGCTTGTTAGTGGGCAGCGAGTGCGCACCTCGCTAGGACTATTGTTTGATGTTTGGATACTTTAAGTACCGTGTTTGACATGCATTATAATTAATTTATATTTATTCAAAGTGGTATGTGTCTATGGACTATAGATTTAGTATCCCATACCTTATTGAGTAACTCCCGTGTTATTCACCCCTCTTTCTTCCTTTCTTCAGGTGAAACCGATGAGCATGAGTGATTCCATTGGACGGGTGCTATTAGGCTTTTGGACTTCTATCGTATTTGTCGTTTTATCATTATTGGGTCTATAGGCCTTTGGACTTTTATCATGTTTATGCTACTCTGTATTTCAGATTTTCGGATTTATGTTTTTATCTATATTTTCAAATATGATGTGTATTGTTGATTTCCGACATAGATGTTGACTTTTCAATATTTGATAATGGAAACTTATGTTATTATTATCTGGTTATTTTATGTTGAGAAATCGGATGTTACACTTTTATTATAAAATTATTTTTATTAATGTAAAATGATCTAAAATTAAATTAACTCTTTTTATTTCTAACAGCAAAAGTAAAACTAGTATATATGTATGACATATCAAATAGATAGATTAACTCACAAATAAAAAATAACTAAAATAAATTATATATATATATATATATTAAAACATAAGTTGTGTAAAACTTAAAAATGCATAAATAAACACCTATATCTAATTTAATATTTCCACAAATTAAAATATTTAAACTTAAAAATAATACTGTGCTTTGAAATCTCAAATTAAAATGTAAAATATAGGTTTTTATCTCAAAATCAAACACAAAATAAAAAAAAATAACACATATACAATTTTAGAATATATATTCATAGATAATAAGCATATGAATAATAAAATAAAATAAATAAATATTATTAACTCCAAATAAAAACTTACAAATATACGAAACAATATACCTATACTCTTATATTTTATTTTATAATTTAAGATAATTTTGAGATATTTTATGCCTATAAATTCTATCTTATACATTATTTTTGTATTGTCCAAAAAAAAAACATTATTTTTGTATATGTGTAGCTTATTATACTTTTTCGGTAGACCTACTAATTATACTATTGACAAGGAAGCAACAAAATAACTTTTTAAAAAGTTTTATCCTCACCGATTGAGAGCAGAGCACAGTCTCCCCCTCTCTCTCTTTGCCGTGGAGATTATCAGACGATAGAGAAGTAGACGCCATGGATAGACTTCTCCAACCACCTCCTTCTTCTTCTTCCATACTCGCCGCATCCAAATCTCAACTAAGAGCATCTCCGTTGCTCCTCCGTGTCCACCGTCTCGACTCTCCCAGTCTCAGCTTCGCATCCTCACGCCGTGTCACCTCCATTTCCTGCCTCTTCCGCCACAATCCTTCGGCGAATACGTCTCCAGTCTCGAATCAATCTAGAAATCTCTCGTCTTCCTCTCCCAAACCTAATCCAGGGTTTCTCGAACGGATAGTGAAGAGTTTTGAGCAGAGAAAGGTAATAATACCATATTCTCGTTACTATTTATGCATCTTCTGGTCTTTTATTGATGTCTTGTAGCTTTAATAAGGCGTGTTTGGGTTAGTAGCATGATATCGACAAAAACATCAGTTTAGTCTTGTACTTTTAGGTTAGTAAACATTCTAATATTCATGTCTTGTGGCCTTAATAAGTTGTTTTGGGTTAGTAAGCATGTGTATCGACAAGAGCATGAGTTTCTTCTTGTGCTTTTTGGTTAGTAAGCATGATGTCTGGTCTATTATCCATGTCTTGTGGCCTTAATAAGGTTGTTATGGTTTATGTTTGTCAAGTGTTGATACAGGAAGTCTAGGATCAGTAGATATGTTTAGTATTGATTCAGTTTCTCTTTAATAAGGTTCCTTACCTTCAAAGTTCACTGCTTTATGCAAATCTGTGTGTTTCCTTGCAGACGCTATCAGCTGGAACAATCATACTAATCTCTGCTGTAGCTTTACTTCTCCTTAACCCTATCGTTGCGCCACCTGCTTTTGCTAGCTTTCAAGCGGCAGCTAAATCTACTGGCGGCGGAAAGCTTCTTCAGACAGAGATACTGACAAGTGCATGGACTGGTTTCTTCGCTGGCTGCTTACACACACTCTCTGGACCCGACCACCTCGCTGCTTTGGCTCCACTCTCCATCGGACGTACTAGAATGGAAAGCGCTGCGGTTGGAGCTCTCTGGGGATGTGGCCACGACGCTGGCCAACTCATCTTCGGTCTACTCTTTCTCCTTCTAAAGGATAGGCTCCACATTGAAGTCATAAGAACTTGGGGTACACGTGTCGTGGGCTTGACACTTCTTGTGATTGGAGCTATGGGAATCAAAGAAGCTTCTGAGATCCCTGAACCATGTGTGGTTGTTGACGCCTTGGAGAATGGGGAGACAACAGATGAGAAAAGCTCAGAGAAGAAGAAGAAGAAGATTGGGTTTGCTACATTTGCGACAGGGATTGTACATGGGCTGCAACCTGATGCGTTGATGATGGTGTTGCCTGCGTTGGCTCTTCCTTCTCGTGTGGCAGGTGCTGCGTTTCTGATCATGTTCTTGATTGGGACGGTGATTGCTATGGGGAGCTACACGGTGTTTATAGGGTCGTGTAGCGAGGCGTTGAAGGAAAAGGTGCCTAGGATCACTGAGAAACTAACATGGGCGTCTTCTCTTGTGGCTATTGGACTGGGGTTGGCTATTATTGTCAGCCAGTTCTTTGGATTCAGCTTGTACTGAGAGAGACATATCTGCATGCCTTTGTAGCTTTTAGAAGATTTGATTTTTGCATGTACCAACAAAGTATGTATCTTGCTTCAGAATCCCTCTTTCAGTGTCATTCTATAATACTTTTATTTTAACTACTTACAAATTTTATCCAACCATAATTTTATCTTCCCAAAAAATTGATCATATATCATAACTTTAGTTTCTAACATAATATACAGTGATTGTATAATGAAAATATTAATAATTTCAGTAAGTATAAAACACAAATTTTTAGATACTGTTCATCTCCTTATTTTTTCTATGAAATTGATGCACTACTGAAAAATGTTTTTCTTTATTGATGTCTTCCCTCTCGACGAGGGTGTTAGTACCATAAATCGACCGGTTTGCATCATTGGAGAGTAAATATTACTAAATAATCAAATATAGTATCTGCAGTTCAAGTCTTTTGTGCTGATGAAAATGAAATTCGTAACCAAAACTGTGTTTAAAGCAAAAATCAACAAAATAAAAGTGGTACATTCTAAAACTTGGGCATTTGAAGGACAATAAGTAGACAAAAAGAAGTTAGCTTATGCATTCCTTTGTTTTCCAAAACAAAACTGTGTTTAAAGGAAAAATCAACACATAAAGTGGATAATAAGCAGACAAAAAAAAGAGTTAAGTTCCTATGTTTCCAAAGATGTGAAGATCTCAAAGTAACTCTTAGTCGGGTAAAGCAGTTCCTCGTTCCAAGTTGTTTTTGATCTCCAGAGTGTATTTTCCAAACGCACGCTCGATTTTCTTGTTGAAATGCTCGTTCCTGTCGTTGATCGAATCGATATCCTTCTCGTCCCTGAACTTCCTTCTCCTGCTAAACACCTGTCGCTTCTCCTCTCTGTCATGGAGCTCCTTCGCCATCCTATCTATCTTATCTTTCGAAATATTTGGTGCCTTTCCGTACTGTAAGCTTGAGGCCTCGCGGTAAAACTCTGGATCAGCTGCTCTCATTCTATTGTACTCCTCTAGATCAACCTGAACGTTCTTTGTCCGTTTCTTGTGTGCGTTGTATAACGTCTTCTGGTTGAACACTGCAAGAAAAGATTACAGGAGTTAGAGAAGAAACACAAAGTAACATCAATGTGATAACCAAAACTTAAGTGAGAGAGTTGTAGTAGTAACTAACGTACCATCGCAACCAGAAGGTGTGGGTTCCTTTTCCCATTTTTTGTACTTCGTTTCAGCTGTTTCTTGAGTGTCGAGCATGTAAGACTTTGTTATATCTAAACCACTAGCATCGAGAATCTTCCCAATCTTCTTATGCCTCGCCTCAAGCCATTTCTGTTTTGAAACTTCTTTTGTCTCTGTTGGTGCTTCCATCTTCTTCTTTTCCCTCCCGACATTTGTCTGATTAAACTTTCTTGCTTGATCCTGCGGGGAGACATATATAGAAAAACGATTTTAAAGACAATTCTAAAGACTTGAGGTAATGATGACTATACGAAAAAAGGCTTACCATCTTACGTCTTAGCTCATACAACTTCTTCTTTCTTCCTGTAAGTTGGGACACGTCTACTTCAGGTTCTTGGTTATCCTCCTCTTCTTCTTCCTCAGAGATCTCTTCCTCTATTATTTTATCACCAAGTGACTCAGCTTCAACCAATCCTGTTGGCACATGAGAAAAGAGCATAAGTCTTAGGTCTAACAAATTTATCAGAACTACAAATAACATGTATGCAGTTGTGTGTACAAAGAGTGGGTGAGTGAATCACAGAATCAAAACTAAGTCAGAATTATACTATAAACACACATATCAACTTAAACCTCAAGCAGCAGCTACTGGTACGCATCAAAGTTATAGACAATAATAATCACAGGAAACGTATCTCTCAACTAGCTAACGCCCATACCTCAAAACAAATCCACACAGAAAAAGAGAGAGAGAGTAAAAAGCAGTACCTTGCTTCTCTAATTTGGCCTTAGCTTCAGCGATTTTCTTGAAGCAATACTCGACACACTTGTGGTAAGGATTCGAAGCGTTTATACAGTCCGGATGAACTCTTCTCTCACTTTCCATGTTTGCTAAACTGTTTCAAAAACGCCACTAAACGTTAGAGAATTATGTATAGCCAAAGAAGAGCTCTATAGAATGACCAAGAAAAGATGAGACATTTAGGTTGGCGGAGAAAATATCTAAACTAGGTTCAATTTGTTGCAAATTCAATATCATGATGAAGCTGACCCTAGAAGACGACCCAGGGGGGAGATTGTAGATTCAATGAAGTTATAAATCGCAATATGTTTCGGGATTGTACGTAAGCTTTATGCCTAAGATCTTGATGAAAACCCTAAGAGTAGTGGAATCGAAGACTACAACTGAAATCGCGTCAAGAAACCAACCTGCGAATAACACTACTCGGAGGAAACTGCGCCTTATGATAACAACACTGGAAGAGATTCGCTGACGATAAAATTCTTCGTCTTTCTTCTCTCAGTGGAGAAAAGGGAAAACTATATATAGATGTAAGAAAATAAAAATCAATAATGAGACCGCCTAATTTGATGGGCTACAAAGGGTCGGACCCGTTAAGTATGACTTGAACCAACAAAGTATAATATTTCCTTTGTTGTTTATTTTCTCCACTGAATCTTTGTTTTTTTCCAACCAATACGAAAATAGAAACTCTATATTTGGAAAGTTTCCTGAAATGCTAGTATACAGAAAATTATTTAAAAATCATTCTAAACATAATAATCATCACTTGATCTCTAAAATATAATGCCTAGGCATTGGCATGAAAAATGCTTCGTTTTCTTTATTTTTTCTTCAAAAATATATAAGTTATATCTTAATAAGACATTGTGTAGATTTTGATAGTATTATTTTAAAAGAAGATAAAGAAAAATCTGCTTCTTGTTAAATAGTTATGATCATAAAAAAAAAATATTACAATAATTTTAAATTCTTGTTGGATAATTTTAATCAGTTTACATATTAAAAAGTGTAGTTTAAAAAAAATAAAGAATAGTGTCTTGTTCAAATTAAAATCTCATATAAATGCGTTTTTATAAATTTTCCCACAAAAAATCTATTTTAAATTATTCAATAACATTGAATCTGAATGTATATTTTTTTTGAACGTCTGATTAATTAATTATGCTATTACAACAATGAGAATATTACATAGACGATTTTACGGCCGACAATTCTACCATCTTGTGAGAATACACGTCTGACTGCATCACTCTGAACCGTCCTATGAGATCCATGTTTGATGGTACGCCCTGCACCAAGCTGAAGATCTCCTGTAACTTGTTTCTCTATAATCTGCATAATTTGATGTTTTCTGGGATTTGAATCCCAAACTTCCGGGTGTAGAAGCATTAATGAATCCTTAGTCAAACCAATGTATATTTGATCACTAGTTTAGTAATTTGTACTAATAGCTTTCGTTTGTTTTCCTTTAAATCCTTTTGGAATAACATAAAATCCGTTAATTTGATACAAGTCGTAGAATAACTAAAAAGCCCATTACACAAAAACTTTTAAAGAATTTTAAAACCCACCAAAAACCCAAAGCCTTCCTCTCTTCGTCGTCTAATCATATTTCTCCAATCATATTCTTCTCCCCCCTTCTCGCACGAGTGAAACTTCCACCTTTTTTGCCACCACAATCATGGCGGCGACGACGACAGCCTGGCAGCCCCGAAACGATGGCCTCACCGAGATCTGCACTCTCCTCGAACAGCAAATCTCTCCTTCCTCCGTCGTTGACAAGTCTCAGATTTGGAAGCAGCTCCAACACTTGTCTCAAATCCCCGATTTCAACAACTATCTCGTCTTCATCCTCGTCCGCGCCGAGGTTCGTCCGAGAGACTTCTCTACTTCCTCTCTGTCCATTTTTTTTCTTTACGTATTGACTCTTTTGATTAGGTTATCGTATCACTGTTACTGTGTGATTTGGTTATGCATTATATATTCTCAACATTATATGTTTCCTAGCTGATGTGGAACGGTGTGATTGGTCAGGGTAAGTCCATAGAGATTCGTCAAGCTGCTGGATTGCTTCTGAAGAACAATTTGAAAGGTGCGTATCCATCAATGTCTCAAGAAAACCAGAAGTACATCAAGTCGGAGTTGCTGTCTTGTCTGGGAGCAGTGGACAGGAACATACGGACTACCGTTGGAACTATCATCAGTGTTATTGTTAATATAGAGGGATGCTCTGGGTGGCCTGAGCTTTTGCAAGCTCTTTTTACTTGTTTAGAGAGTAATGATCTGAATAAAATGGATGGTGCGATGGATGCATTGTCAAAGGTATGTTGGAGCTATTAGATGTGATATCGTTGGAATGTTTTTTTCAAAGTTAATTGTGATATCCACATGTCTTGTTTGATCAGATTTGTGAGGATATCCCACATGTCTTGGATTCAGAAGTGCCTGGTTTTGCGGAACGCCCTATCAACATGTTCTTGCCACGGCTATATCAGGTGAACATCTCATATTCTGGTGTACAGGTTTCTTGTTAGGTTCTAGTTTGATTTCCTTTCTTACTGTTGGATTGGTTGCTGTAATATTGATTACCTTTCTTTTGTTTGAGCAGTTTTTCCAGTCTCCCCATGCTTCACTGAGGAAGCTTGCCTTGGGTTGTGTGAACCAGTATGTCATAATAATGCCTGCTGTAAGTATAACGAAGATTGTTATAATACATTATTTGTTTTTATTCG
Source organism: Diplotaxis tenuifolia (assembly GCA_014822095.1). Classification (NCBI taxonomy): domain Eukaryota; kingdom Viridiplantae; phylum Streptophyta; class Magnoliopsida; order Brassicales; family Brassicaceae; genus Diplotaxis; species Diplotaxis tenuifolia. The sequence continues at coordinate 16,455 of JABAYD010003597.1, forward strand.
GATGTGGATTGTAACAAATCTATGGTTTGCAGGCTTTGTACAATTCTATGGATAATTACCTTCAGGGGTTGTTTGTTCTTGCCAATGATCCTGTAGCAGAAGTCAGAAAATTAGTACGTAGACTTGTTTAAGCTTATGTCACATGATTAATTTAGATTCAGTTAGATCTTATCTCATTTCTAAGTTCTCTTGCTTGTGTGTAATTTCTCTTCTTCTTATGTTTAAAAGGTATGCGCAGCGTTTGTGCATCTCACAGAAGTCCTTCCCTCGTCTATGGAGGTGTTTTTCATTGTTGTGGTTTTAACATACACATTAATTTAAAGCTATTCTTAAGTGTCGCTTTTAAGGAGAGACTTCTCATGCTTAGTTCGAGCTATTCTTCTACCCTGCATCTTAGTTTTTGTCTTCTTCCCTTTTGTTTGTTTCAGCCACACCTGAGGAATGTAATGGAATACATGCTACAAGTCAACAAAGACCCTGACGAAGAAGTGGCTCTGGAAGCATGTGAATTTTGGTAATATGTTCTTCTCTTTGTTTGCTCTATAGATGACGGCTGTATACCTGTTTTTGTCTTATTCCATTCTTGTCCTCATTTGTTCTCAAAGCTATATTGTTGTTTGGCAGGTCTGCATACTGTGATGCTCAGCTGCCGCCAGAGAACTTGAAAGAGTTACTGCCACGCCTAATTCCAGTATATTGATGCTTCTCCTTTCTTCAGTATCTTTTTGGGCACATAATCGTTTACTCAGCGGGTGTAGTTTGAAAGTTTTGAAAAATATATCTTTTTAGGTGTTGCTCTCGAACATGGCTTATGCAGATGACGACGAGTCTCTTTTGGATGCTGAGGTTTTCTTTCCTGTTGATTCTATTTGTTTTCTTTTTCACCTATCTCAGATAAAATTGTCTATCATATATCATATGGAAACTTTTCATTTTTGCAGGAAGATGAATCTCAACCAGACAGAGATCAGGTGCAGTTATTTTTTTCTTGCGACTTTGATATTTCTTATTAAATTTTCTTTTGAATTATCATTCATTTGGTTCCCCAACAGGATTTGAAACCTCGTTTTCATACATCGAGATTTCATGGATCAGAGGATTTTGATGACGATGTACGTGATCTACTTCTTTTAGTGTCATTTGATATTTGTATAGATGATACGTATGTTTGTACAATAATTTTATAGATCTCTCTTTATTGACTCTGTTAATACAGGATGATGACTCGTTTAACGTGTGGAATTTAAGAAAATGCAGTGCAGCAGCTATTGACGTTCTCTCTAATGTATTTGGAGATGAGATCCTTCCGGCACTCATGCCCCTTATTCAGGTAATTGTTACTACTCTCAGTCTCAGTCTTTGGAAATAAATTCAGTAAACTAAACCCTGTTCTTCCATGCTGTAGGCAAAATTATCAACTTCTGGGGACGAGACCTGGAAAGAAAGGGAAGCTGCTGTTTTAACCCTTGGGGCTATTGCTGAAGGCTGCTTTAATGGTCTTTACCCTCACTTGTCTGAGGCAAGTTCGTTTTTGATGTACATCATCTCAGTTTTTTTTCCGCTCAGTTCAAGTACCTTAATGTAATAGTGCCTTATTTCCGCAGATCGTAGCGTTTCTTCTTCCTCTTTTAGATGATAAATTCCCTCTCATACGAAGCATATCTTGCTGGACGCTTTCTCGATTTGGCAAGTATCTTTTCCAGGTATAATTGAACTGAAGATTTCATGATTCAACTGCTTCAAAAGGTCTTTAGATGACTTACTGCTTTTCTTTTCTAGGAAATTGGCAATCCAAAGGGTAATGAACAGTTTGAGAAAGTTCTTATGGGTCTACTCCGCAGACTCTTGGATTCGAACAAGCGGGTCCAGGAGGCTGCCTGTTCAGCCTTTGCAACTGTTGAAGAGGTACATATTGGCTTGGGGTTTTTGATGCCATTTGTGGATGTTTGTTGACCATGTGAATTATTTTCTATGAACATGTAGGATGCTGCTGAAGAGTTAGTGCCACACCTGGGAGTAATACTGCAGCATCTAATGTGCGCTTTTGGAAAGTATCAGGTTAATCATTTACCACCATAGATATCTGTGCCGACTATTATCTACTTCAATCCATTGTTTCTATTCGTGTACCTAACATACAATTTTCATATCCCAGAGGCGGAACTTAAGAATTGTGTATGATGCTATTGGAACACTGGCAGATTCGGTTAGAGAAGAGTTGAACAAGGTATGACGATTGGGTTTGTTTAAGGTTAATGTTCTTGTAAATTTGAGTTCCTTGACGATTATTTTTATTCTTCCATACACTGGTGCTAGTATATTTTTCTTGCTTGCTTAATATTCTTCCTTCTGCAGCCTACTTATCTTGAAATTCTGATGCCTCCACTGGTCGCAAAGTGGCAACAACTTTCAAATTCAGATAAAGATCTATTTCCATTGCTGGAATGCTTCACATCTATTTCTCAGGTATGGGCTATTTGTCAAGGCCTTCGAAATATATGTAACGTCTTTAATATGTTGCACCAATGAATCTTAGATCAGTGATCCTACTCAGTGAAGGTACCCAGGTTCTGGTAGTCTTAAGAACACTGAAAAAGTTATATGGGGTTGTTGGTCTGCTAATAGGCATTCTTGCACTCGATTAGATTTTAGTTAAGCTTGAAATTGCTACGAATAGTAAACATCACACAGTTTCATATTGACAGAATGTTTAGACTGTTTGAATCCTGAACTGTATGTCTAACGAATTGTGTTCCATCTTACAGGCTTTAGGTGTAGGGTTCGTTCCATTTGCTCAGCCTGTTTTCCAAAGATGCATGGATATCATCCAACTACAACAGATGGCTAAGGTTTGATTCAGAATTTGATATTTCATCTAATTGGCGATTTAGAACTATCTTTTCCAGTTTTCGTTGCCTATTATAGTGCCTCAGCTAGATAAGCATCACAAGCTTGACTATAGAAACAGTTATTCATATTTTACTGAAGCATTATCATAACTATTGCAGGCATTTTTTTTTTTTTGTTTGATGAAAGCTTGCTTGTGGTATCTGTAGGTTGATCCTGCCTCTGCTGGGGCTCAGTACGACAGAGAATTCATTGTTTGTTCTCTTGATTTGCTTTCTGGACTTTCTGAAGGGCTTGGCAGTGGGATAGAGTCTCTGGTACCGACTTTCCTCAGTGTCTTGCGATTTTCTATTCATAAGTTCCCACTCAGGAAATAACTTTCAGCTGCTGGGATTAGTGATGTTTGTATAATAGAGTCAAATGTTACAACCGCATATATTCTTACTTCAATACTTTCTTTCAGGTTTCACAAAGTAATCTAAGGGATCTGCTTCTCAACTGTTGCATGGATGAAGCTTCTGATGTCAGGCAAAGTGCGTTTGCTCTCATGGGTGATCTTGCAAGAGTAAGCTTCATATTCTTTTACATTAAACAGTGTCCTTTACCAAAATTAATCAGCCGGGGAACGTCTTATGTGGTTTTATATGCTGTAATTTCGATACCGTTCTGCTTTATATATTAGCGTAGTAATGCCGTTTGACTATCAATGACAGGTGTTCCCGGCTTACCTACAACCCCGCCTGATTGAGTTCCTTCAAATTGCAACCCAGCAACTGGTTGGTATTCAAGTTTTTTTTTTCTTTTTTGGTATTCAAGTTTTACTCTAACTATATCAGTTCCCTCTTTTGTTTTTTGTATTGATCATATCTATTCTTTGTACAGAGTGCAAACCTCGTTGGAGAAAACCTTTCTGTGGCAAATAATGCTTGTTGGGCCATTGGAGAATTAACAGTCAAGGTAATACCAAAATACTTTGCTATCGAAATCGAAGCTAGAATTTTTTGGCTAAAGGGCAGAATCGTGAATAATATGAACTCAATGTTTCAGGTTCGTCAAGAAGTTTCACCAATTGTAACCAACGTTGTCTCTGCCCTAGCTCTGATTCTTCAGCATGGAGAGGTGACTCCAACAGCCTATTTATACAAGAGTCTATCAACTCTAATATCTGACGACTGCCTATAAATTTTTTCTCTTGTGAGACAGGCTGTTAATAAATCACTAGTTGAGAACAGTTCAATTACACTTGGTAGACTAGCATGGATTCGTCCAGACCTCGTTGCACCTCATATGGAGCACTTTATGAAGCCATGGTGCTTGGCATTGTCAATGTTAGTGAACCTTTTGTGTTGAATTTAGTCTTTACGCTGCGCCATACAACAGTTTCTTATTAAACTTTCTTTTCAGGGTACGTGATGACCTTGAGAAAGAAGATGCATTTCGAGGGTTATGTGCAGTGGTATTTCTCTTTACTATTTGCTTAGTGTTTGAAACATGCAAATAAAGTTTTGATATTTACGAGTGTTCTCCACAAAATTTCAGGTAAAAGTGAATCCATCAGGAGGTGTCAGCTCACTTGTTTTCATATGCAAAGCCATTGCAAGCTGGCATGTAAGTGAAATGAAAACCAAATGCGACTTTCCTTGCACAAGTAGCTCTTTTTTTTTTTGGCACAAGTACCTCTTACTACCCAACTTTGGAACAATTGCTTTACAACTTTTTTCTTATCACAGGAAATCAGAAATGTGGACGTCAGTAACGAAGTCTCCCAAGTACTCAACGGCTATAAACAAGTAAGCTGTTGCTGAACTAGTTCAGCTTTGTTAATCATCCGAACCACCCTGCCTCGCTCTTAATCTGATGTCAAATGAGTAATGTATTTGAATTTCATCTCTTGGCTTCAGATGCTTGGGAACTCATGGGCGGAATGTTGGTCTGCTTTGGATCCTCCTGTAAGAGAAAGGCTTGCGAGATATCAAGTGTAATAGTGATTTGTACACCGGTTAGTCTCAAATCAGAGAGATCTGCTCTATCTTCTTATTGACTGCAAAGAAAAAATAGAGTTTGAGCTGAAGAAGCGCCTGAGACACCATTTTTTTTCTTTTGCAAGATTAGACAAAGGGCAAAAAGGTCACAAGAGAAAGAAACAGTTGGTGTGGGGCTCTTCTCATAACATGGTTTGAAATCTTTACGTCATGTCCTTTATTTTCTATTGCTACCTGTGATTCTTCGTTCTTAATCATTTGTGGGCAACGTGGTCTGGTGGTGGGTTGAGCAGTTTTGGTTAAGATTTCTGAATCCAAAGAGCTAAGGAAAGTTATAAGATTCATTGTGCTTCCATCTTGTGTGAACTATTAGACCTGTGGATAGGATACCAATAAGAAAAAAATGTACTTGGTATTATTGTGCTTTATCAATCCACTTGTATTATGATTATGGTTGCATTTACATTTTAAATCTCTCCCAATAGAGTAGTAGTCTCATCCTAGCCACTAGTGTCTCGCTACTGCCACAGCTTCCAGGCACAACCAAATATCATAGCTTGTAATCTTCGGACGTGAGTTGAGAAGTTCTGCAATGCCTTGTATCTGACTTACTCGGGAGTTTGAAAGTGTTCACATGCTATGCTTTTGTCACGAACTGATCCTCATGAAACGTTATGGACGCCTTAGCACCGTTCCCTCGTTCACGATTATTAAGTTAGCCTCGCAAAACTTGGCTTTTGGAAAATGGAATAGTTTTTTTAATAGAATAATTGGAGAGAGTTTCTTATTAGTAGTCGAGATTGTTTAGTTGATTATAGTTACATGATTACGTTCTTATAATCAGAAATGGCTTGCTTCTAACTGATTCAATCCCATTGTTTATGTATTTGACCGATATAATCATTTGAGCTTAAACGCGCGTACAGAGTCTCTTATGACTTTAAGATACTTGTTTTGTACGTCAAACGTTATAGCAAAGTACCTTTTGTAGGGATTTATCACAAACCCTAGTTCAGTTAGGAATTTTTTTTTCTCTTTATTCTTGTAGAACACCTTTTCGTCCTCTTCTTTCAGTCTTTCTTCATGGCTTCCTTCCATCCAGTTCGTGCCTTTCCTTACTCTCCTCTAACCACTGCTCTGCTGTTCAGTCTTCTTCTTTAGTGCCTGTTTCCTTCTCTCCTCCTCTTCATCATTTATTTCAGTCATATGCTGCATTTGATTTTTGCTACTACAACAATTTATTGTTTAAGCCCTTTCTCAAAAGAAAAAATAACAATTTATTGTTTATGTTTTTAGTTTCCATAGATATTTATTAGTAGGAATTTCAAAAGTCCTTAATTTCTTTTTTTTTTGTGATTTTCGATTTTTTTTTAAAAAGTAAATATAAACCAATTGCGGGCCGCCACGTGTCGTGTGGCCCGCCAATTGGTTTAAGAGGACTTTTGTGTCTTGATTTTAGGGAAATGTGATCCCCCTTCCTTAAGGACTTGGGAAGGACCTATTGATAAATATGCCCTAACACCATTATCAAGCGAACATTATTTTCTCGATTTCTTGTTTGGAGAAGCAAGATGGAGTCTCTATACTCTTTTGCTTTCAGAAGTTACTTTTAGGGTTTCTTGCGAGAGAAGACTTGGTGTGAAGGTGAAACCTTGATGACCAAGTTATCCAGGTTGGACAAACATGTCACGAATAATTACTCAAGTCTTAATTAAGGTCGATGCAAACTGTATCATGGTTAAGAATGCTTTTGGGACCACTTCTTGAGTACGTTGCTAGTTATGTAGTCATACAAGTTGTCCTCATGTTAAATTCAAAAGACTGTCCAGGTATTCTCCTCAAGAAAACTTTATTGCGTAAAGTGAGTTTGCTACTCTTATTGAGACGAAAGATGTTTGTATGGTTCTTGACAAGCACGGTGGTTTCTGCCAGGTGGAAGTAGCTCCCCCTGCCAGTTCGGCGTTTTCTGGTGTCGCTGGCGGCGATACTTTAACCGACGTGGCGGCGTAAGCTTCGGCGAGCTCTTTTGGTTTCGGCATTCCTCTTTTGTCCTCTTCTGGCTTTGGGCCGGCCTTAACCCTGCCGGTGATTTTGGCATTCATCTTTTGTATTTGTTTTTTCTTTTTATGTCTGTGTCATCTAGCTGTCTCTATAATTTTAAAAACAAAAAGCCCAAAATATATAATATGAAAGCTCTTTAAAAAAACGCACTAGCAATCGGCCAGGGTGATAGAGACGACCTAATTATATATAAATGTTCGTTAAGGATTATTAAATTATTCAAAGAAAGTAAAGCTTAATATATGTATATTTGCACGTGGATATTTAACATAAGATATACATTTCTGCAAGATAATATATGTTAGGTAGAACTAGGGAGAGAGGAAAGATTCGAGAACTAAGAAGGGAGAGGAAAGATTAGAGAGATGGAAGAGATGCTTGGAAGGGTAGGACACATGTTGACGACAGTTTTCCTGTCATCATTCGCCGTATTCTTGGTAAGGCCGGTCATGACTGACGTCACCGTCGCTGCGGTTTGCTCCGGCTTAACGGATTCATGCTCTCTTGCCGTTTACCTCACCGGACTACACCAAGTGGTAATCCCCTCTACTTATATTTATGTGCATATTGGTCGTTCACTGCCATTGTTTTCAATCTTCAATCTCTTCCTTTTTTTTCTCTTTAGTGATGATCCTTTAATGTTTCGTCAGAAGAATGCTTCAAAAACTAATGAACGTCTTTAAATTTTGTAAGAATTACAATAATAAAGAAAGGAATTAATGTAACTTTTGTTATGACAATGGTGGAAATGGGAAAAAGACCGTGGGACTTGGGACGATGGTAATGATGCCGGTAATCGGGAATCTAGCCGACAGGTATGGAATCAAGGCATTGCTCACTCTTCCCATGTGCCTCTCTATAATTCCTCCAGGTTCTTATTTTCTCTCTAAACTTGAGCTTTGAATTATGGAGTAGTTTCATACACTCATCAATTTAAATACATTTACACCGAAATAGGATTGCATACATTTACACAATTAATCCAGGTCAACTCCAATGGAACACCAAACATCAAATTTGGTGTAATGTCATTTTCAATGGGACACTAAAAATATTATTTTACCAAGTTTAGTGTAGAGTAAATAGTGTTAAACCATATTTGATGTAATACTGTTCGTCACATCAAATAATATGTTTTATTATTTTCTATTTAATTATAGATATATTAATTTTATTAATTAGTTTTAAGTTATAGTTTTAAATAATATATCATATTATTGTATGTTTTATTTGTATTTCCACATTACTAAAGCATTAGACTATCCCTGTATTTATATTTTTAACTAATAATATAATTAAATGATTATTATAAATTACATTAAACTGTAACAAAATAAAATGCTTTTCATTTTAAATGGATAAATTTTAATTACGAATAATCTGTTTATAGAATAAATAAATAAGTATACAAATTAACTAAAAGAACAAAACATATATAAATAAACATAAATATAAATTACTTAATTTTCATAAATAGATAGAAAAACTAAATGTTATAAATATAATTAATCAATTATTAAAAATCAAGTATTTAAATTATCAAGAAAAAACAAATTAATAATATAAATACTGTTTTGGTGTAGAATTTAGAGTGATGGTTAGAGATGAAAAATAAAGTTTAACACCAAAACACTAAATATGGTGTAAATTTAACATCAAATTTGTGGTTATCTTGGAAATGTTCTAAAGTTTTAAGCATAGGCTAGCGTGATTAGTTACTCCTTTATAAGGCAGCGTGTAGGCCTGACATTTTACCCGGACCTGAGGATCCGAACCGGAACCGACCCGAAAATACCCGAACCGGAACCGACCCGAAATATTATAAGTACTTATGGGTCTTTTTCTTTTGGAACTGCGGGTCTCGGGTAGGATCCGAACCCGAACCGAGATCCGATCGGGTACCTGAAGTACCTAAAAATTATTTTATATATTATGTATATTTGAGTGATTAGGTAAATTTTTGGTATTTCAGATTTTTTTTTTTAGTTTTTGGTTTAGGTTTTGCTGCTACAATTTCAGCTTTCGGATAAAATTTGAGACTTTTAGAAAATATAATTTGGGTATTCGGTTACTTTTGAGTTATTGGATCTCATTTTGAGTAAATTTTAGAGAATTTTTTTGTGGTTCTTTAGATATTTTTAAGGTTTTTAGGTATCTTTTGAATTTTTGAGTGTCTGTAGGTACTAAATACTCGAACCAATCCGAATCCAAGATATACTCGACAATTATGGATATATTACGTATATTGAAACTAAAGACCCGAACCGACCTGGACCCGATATAACCCGATCCGGAACCGACCTGAAAAATTATGGGTACCTATATGGATCTAAATTTTAAGGACCCGAAAAATCCGGACCCGACAAGACCTGACCCGAACCCGACTCGAGGACCCGGATGCCCAGACCTAGGCCAGAGCGTTAGCTTTTTAGGCCACATTTTTATTAGGCTAAATCTTAAATTTGTTTATAAGCTTTTTTCATTTATCAGGCTTGATAGCAATACCAAAAAACGCAGGATCTTTGGTAATCTGTTCATTTACTAGTTTCCATTTTTTTTGTGTTGTAGCCATCAAAACAAAATTTCCTTAGTGATCCTTTCATATATCTAGAGGGTGATTGGTAATTGTGGGAATTGTGCACAGCAGTACTTATGTCTATAGTAAGCATAAAGCAATCAAGGTTTCTTTATTTTTTTTAGATTAGGTAGTAAAAATCCGTTTGTATCTATAATATCCTCGTTTCAATATTCTCATACGCATGTATTATTATTAATAATGCACCAATATATAAAAAATAATTCGCTCTTTGTGGACAACTCACGATTAGACAAGTATAGTGATATCTATCTCATTAAAAGGAGATCCTTAAGCACGTCTACCTCGTTTCGCCAACTACTCAACCTGTGTCTGATTCGCAGCTCTTTATACAAAAAACAAAGATTATAAAACAATAAAATCGTCTGCTTTGTTTACATTTTTCCTATTTTTTCTGTAAAGTGCATACTACCAAATTGAAGGAGAAAACTCGTGAAAATCGACAAACAAAATCAAATATATATATCAGAGATTAGCGAGATATAGTGAAACAAATTTACAAAGGTTTATGAGAAATGATTTGAAATACTATAAGTTGGCTTTTCAAAGATACACTCAATTCAAATATCTTAATATTTAAGTTTATTAGTAGGATTTAGTGATTATTGTTTAGGTTTAATATTTAAGGGTTAGAGCTGAGTTATAAACTTTGATAAATGTCCTATAAATTATTTCTAAACATCTAGGAGGGTTAATTTCATATTTTTTTCATCACAAACTTAAAAAAGTATTTATGACAATGATTATCTTTGTAAAATAAATTTTAAAAATAATATTATTTGTAGTAAAAAGGAAATTTCCCCTAAATTCATTTGCCAAGACAGTTGATTTTTGGTAACCTTCTGTTCCTCTTTTAATTTTGTTAAATAACACATGTTCCTAAAATGTGGTAACATTTTTGCAGCAATTTTAGGGTATAGAAGGGATACATTATTTTTTTATACATATTATGTGACCAAGATTCTATTCGATATGGTCTGCCAAGGCACCGTTGACTGTCTCGCACAGGCTTATGTGGTAAATATTGTTTTTTTTTTAATTTTACCATGATCGTGTTATATGATATTTTGTCTCATTTTATTATTTTTTTCAGGCAAAAAATATTCACGGCACCCAGAGAATATCAATGTTTGGAGTTTTAGCGGGGGTCAAATCAATTTCCGCAGTTTGTGCAACATTTGCAGCTCGTTTTCTACCCACAGCTTCGATTTTTCAGGTATAGCACGAATAAATGTAGCTAGTAACTAGTTGTATGAAATTTGGGAAGAGAGAAAGCCCCGGCCAATGATTCAATCTTATAGACTTATTTTTGTATTACCTTATTATTGGTTATCTAACAAGAATATATAGAAGGAATTAAAATTAAATTTATATCAAATCATCAAAAATAGCAGTCTACTTGAAACTACTCGATAGAGAGTATAGCAGATCAATATATCAAAAAGATATTGTGCATGACCACGGATGTGTAACAGTTGGTTTAAGCGCAGTCGTTGGTGTTTTTGCGCTCTTGGGTTTGATTCACTGTATGAGGAATAATTTACGTTTTTAATGGTATTAGTGCCTGTCGGATTCCGGGCTTGAGAGGATTATTTGGGTCTAAGGCCAGACACCTCTTGGTTATAAAAAAAAAATTATCCATTTCATGAATTTAAAATTAATAACAAATGTGTTATAAGTTGTACCAATATAAAATATACAGGTTCTTGGAACTTATGTGAAGAAACTTATATAATTATGCAAGAGACTTATGTTTAAAATAAAATTATTATACTTTAAAGAATATTTGAAAGTTTTTATTTCCATTTTATCCAAATTCTTAAAAGTAAAATATTTATTGTTTTAAGAAAAAGTTTTTGTTCACTTACAATTTTTTTTTGTTTGTAAATGAAAAACTATATTCTTAAAGCAATAGATATTTTACTTTTCAGTATTAGGATGAAAAATGACAATGAAAATAACTTTTGTGATTGCAAAACTGGTAAATAATAAATAAAGGAAAAAGATAGCATATGTAAAAGTGTAGGCGCAACATATAAAAATAAGAGACTATTATTTGTTTAGGTTACCGCTTTATCATTATTCGTCGGCCTGGTGTACATGAGAATTTTCCTAAAAGAGAGATTACACAATGATGATGAAGATGACTATGATGGTGGTGGTGATGAAAGAATGTTAGCAGAGCCAATTCTAAAAAATGTACCAACTAATAAGACACATGTCTTCAACAATAAGTATTCTTCTTTGAAAGATATGGTCGCCTTGATGAAGAATAGGTATGTCATATATACTGCGTATGCAAGGTTGCATCTATACATGCATACATATATCCTAAACAAATAATATGAATTCTTATAACACAGCACCGTACTCGTTCAAGCATTGGTCATTACATTTTGTGTTAACTTCTCACTAAGTGGAATGGAGTCAGCTTTCTTGGTTCGCATCTACGCACTCTTACATTATAAATTCGTTAATTTATATATACTAAACTCTTTTTAATAATACAGTATTTTTTGAAAGCCCGTTTTGGGTTTAAGAAAAATGACTTTGCTCAACTTTCCATGTTGGTTTGGATCATTGGCTCCATATCCCAGGTAATAACGTGTAACTATCGTTAAAGATAGAATTATTATTATTTTTTTTGAACAACTCGTTAAAGATAGAAGTATAATCTTTATAAATATTATTCATTGATATGTACTGTTGAATTTGTTTTATTAGCTGTTTTTATTGCGGATATTGGTTTCTGCCATTGGAGAACGTAGAGTGCTATCGACAGGGCTTCTTATGGATTTCTTTAACGTAAACATTCTGAACTTGTTTTATCTTCATTTTCTCCATTTAATCTACACACTAATCATGAGATAAATCTATGAAATAGCTAATGAATTTGGTTAATGTGTTGAATTATTGTCACGCAGGCAGCAATTCTCAGTGTTTCCTGGGCACCATGGGTGAGTCTGTTTAAATTAGGACCTTGTTAGAGGAGTTTCTCAATATATGCGCATAAGCACATATATAAGCCTTGACAAAATTAACAAAATTACCTATAATTTAAATTTCATTTAAAAGCATATACATATAAATGAATATATATATGTATAATATTAAACTCGGTGCCTGTGAACGTTATTGAGGATGCGGTTTGAAAATTCCTTCCATATGTTATTGAGCTGCCGGTTTGGTTTTGTTTTTGTTTTCGTGAACAATGTAGGTTCCGTATGCCACCACAGCCCTTGTACCCGGAGTGATGTTTGTAATGCCATCTGTAAGATTTCTAGCTAAACATTCGTGCTATTATTATAGTTTTTAATGCTCTAAAAACTGTTAGGCAGTAACTAAGAATTTTATAGAGAACTAGCGTCTAGATAGATTATTCGGAGTTTTGGTGGGACCAGGCGTTAATGGATTATTAGTTTGTTTTATATTTTATTTTACATTTATATAAGTTATTTTAGCTTTTTGGTGTAATTACAATTTTATTTTTTATGAATTATCAAAATTTGATATACAAATAAAACAAATTACACAAATTTATAATTTTTTATTAATATTATTACTTAATTTAACAAATTTATACTAATTTAAACTAATTATGATCATTTTAAAACCGTTTAAATCTATTTAAAATAGCTTCAACTGATTTGAGTTAAAAAAATAATTTTGGTAAAAAAAGAGTTGCCGCCGATTTTAAGAACAAATTTTTTTTTGTGGTACTCTCTTTATCATAGTTTCACTTAAAATATAACCTAAATATTGTTACAGATTAACGGTATTGCCGCAAGACAAGTTGGGTCCGCTGAACAGGTAAGACCGTTAAAGTTATTTTCTTCGCCATACACTATAATATTGATTATGCATACGCAGTTAACCTACACAATACATAAATATTTATAAATGAATATTCTTAGCAGGCAAGAATTAAACCCAGATTTCCATTGCTTGAAAGGGTTCATAAACCTGTTTAAAATATTTGAAACTTTCTCACTGGATGAGATGCTAAGGTCGACTTGTCCTTCAGCCTTTAGGCCATTTTAACTAAACATCATAGAGTAGAAGCAGATACACGGTTACTCACTTACTCCTCTTTAAATTAAACAATGCAGTTCCATATAAAGTGCTGAAAATACCGTAGTGTATCACTTGTATGAGTTCCATCTTGCAGTTCTAAAAGCTAACCTACAGGTGCACTAGTAGCATCTTCAGTTAGCCACAGACCATGTTCGAGTGAAAATGATGGAATTTCCTGCTCTATAGAATCTACCTGATTTTAACATTTTGGAATTGGCCATAAACCAAGCCTCGCATTATAGGATATCAAGTCTAGAGTATGGCCAATTCATCGGTGATGCTAATAAAACTCAAATTCCTAGCTTTGTAGACCAAGCCTCAAATTTCTTAAAATCATGGAGTCCCTATGTAAAGATTAATAAATATGGAAATCACAGCCTCCCTAGCGTAATCCTTGAGTCGTTAAAATGGATCATTTTAGGTCATTTAGAACGACACTTATCAAACCTAAGTCACAATCAATAATGCAGTTTACAAAAAAAAAAAGTCACAATCAATAATACCAATTTCCTCTAAATCCGACTTCGTCACTAGAGCTTGCAGGAAAGCACCACTCCACACATATATGTTTGACGTGTAGCATAGTAATCAACTAATCCCCCAAAAGATAAATTATTTTAGATTTGTCTTTTAATTTTTGTATATAGACGCATTAAACTCTGGCATCCAAAAATTTCATACAAACATGATAAAGTGCTCTTGTTGCTCTATGATGCAGCGTGGAAGTCTTTCCTTTTTAGTATTGGCTTTACTTTTTATTTTCATTAAGGTTTTCGTTTTGCTTTCGATAATTATTGGAGTTCCTTATACTAATAGAATCATGATTTAAGATAAGGGAGAACATTAGATTGGAATCCTCTTAGACTTAGGTCTTTTTCTTAGTATAAATATACGCACTCTTGACTTGTAAGAAGTACGTTTTATTTCATTCAATTATAATCTAAAGAGTTTTTGTGTTCTTGACCTTGCAGTCGGCAGAATATTGGTATTCTCAACGATTCAAGTAGACTTTGATCCTAGGCATTCTCAGACTAAATAGATTCATCGTGTTATCTCTAGCGTGAGCTACATCAGTTGATATCAGAGACAACCGTTTGGATTTTTCAATCTAAACCTTTCGATCATGACACCACACAAAATTCCGGACGACCAGTTTGAAGAAATACAGCAGATGTTGGAAACTTTTTACCGCATGTCTTCAAGAAGCACTCCAAACTGCAGTTACTACCGCGTTGCAGAGGGCTCTCCTTGCAGCGCAACCAACAAGACAATCAAGATCAAAGACAACAACTCCCTCCTCGGTGACAACCAGTAGACGAGGAAGCTTGAGTCAATAACCTATTTGCAGAAGAACACGACGATCAACAAGGACGACATGGTAAAAATAAAAACGATCATCTTAATGATCGTGGAGAGGATCCTGAGCACCGTCATCACCCTAATAATCGTTGGGAGTCCAGATTTTTATCAGAAACCCCATAATTTTTGGGGACTTTAAACCCTGAAGAATTGATCGATTGGATTCACATGGTAGAAGAGATACTCAATTTTCGCCAAGTTCCTCCGGATAAGCGAGTTTCCTTAGTGGTCACGCGATTCAAGGGTCGTGCCATGGCTTGGTGGCAACAACTTAAAGAATCTCGACGACAAGCATGCAAGCAACGTATTGCGACATGGGATCGACTTATTAAGCATATGCGTCGCAACGTTCGTCCATATAATTACGAGCAAACCCTGTATAATAAATTACAGAACCTTCGCCAAAGCAATCACTCAGTCGAAGAATACGCCACTGATTTCTTCCACTTCGACTCTCGTGTCCCTGCTCCAGAATCAGAAACTCAGATGATTGCTAGATTCATTGGAGGGCTACCACTTCAACTACAAAATGCATTACAACAATTCAACCCATCTATTGTTTCGGAAGCATATCAACGTGCGGTAGCCATGGAAGTTCAGCTTCAAGCTTCGTGGACTTCAGGCGCTCTTCTCGAACCCAAGGACAACAGGGATCGTCTAATGATGCTTCAACGAGTGGAGAAAAATATTCGACTCACCCGTATAGAAGAAACCAAGACAAGAACCGGGACAGACTCAATTGCAGCTTCTCGTCCAGCAAGAACAAACGCATTAAGGTGCTTTACTTGTGGAGAGAGAGGACACATTCAAACCGCCTGTCCAAAACAGGTGCGTCGCGGCCTAGTTGCACATGATGCTGACGATACCAGTCCACAATATGATGATTACGAGTCAGAGCAAGACGGTACAAAGGATATTATACCAGGCGACACCGGCGTTTGCTTAGTCCTCCGTTGAAATTGCATCCAGCCGAGAACTTCCCAAGAATCTTTGCTGCATTCCAACCTATTTCGTACCACATGTACGATCCAAGGGAAAGTCTGCAAGCTAATTATTGATTCAGGCAGCTGTTCTAACGTAATAGCTCAAGATGCTGTGAGCAAGCTGGGTTTCAAAACTACTCCGCACCCTTGTCCATATAAGTTGGCGTGGCTCAATAATGATACCAATCTGTTCGTGTCCAAACAATCTTTGGTGGCTTTTTCGATTGGATCATAAAAGGATGAAGTTTTATGTGATGTGGCACCAATGGATGCTTGCCAGTTATTCCTTGGACGTCTATGGCAATACGATCGAAACACAACTCACCACGGTCATACAAACACACACAGCTTTCTCTATGAAGATAGGACCATTACTCTTGTACCTTCAAAAGAGATCGGTGACATAGAGGTAACATCTCTGCAGGCAAGAAAAACTCAATAATCACAATCTCTCATCACATTTCCAAAGGCAGCCTTTGAAGCGGAACTCGTATCTTCGCCAACTATTTTGGCTTTGGTGTCAATTTCGTGTCTGACAACTACGCAACTCGAGATACCAAAACCATTCCGATTCTTGTTGCACGAATTCAACGACATGTTTTCCAATGAGCTACCCCAGGAACTACCTCCGTTATGCGACATACAACACCACATTTACCTAGTTCCCAATGCGGTATTACCAAATAGGCCGCATTACCGTATGAGTCCTCAGGAGCATGGTGAACTGCGAAGACAAGTGGATGAACTACTTTCTAAAGGGCATGTACGAGAGAGTTTGAGTCCAACCGCAGTCCCCGCTATCCTTATTCCAAAAAAGATGGTTCTTGGCAGATGTGCGTCGATAGCCGCGCTATTAATAAGATCACAGTCATGTATCGTTTTCCTATTCCACGCCTTGATGATTTGCTCGATTAGATAGGACAAGCGGCAATATTCACAAAATTGGATTTAAAAAGTGGATATCATAAAATTCGTATTCAGCCGGGAGACGAGTGGAAGACAGCTTTTAAAACGCGGGAGGGATTTTTTGAATGGATGGTTATGCCTTTGGCTTATCCAACGCTCCTAGCACGTTCATGACAGTCATGAATCAAGCTCTGCGCCCGTTCATTGGAAATTTGTAGTCGTATATTTTGATGACATATTGGTTTTTAGTTCGTCGCTAAAGGTTCATTTGGATCATCTCCGCGAAGTATTGAAAGTCCTGCGACGGGAGAAGTAGGTCTGGACATCCGGGTCCTCGGGTCGGGTTCGGGCCGGATCCTGTCGGGTCCGGGTCTTTCGGGTCTAGAAAATTTAGACCCATATAGGTACCCATGATTTTTCGGGTCGGTTCTTGTCGGGTTTGGGTCGGTTCGGGTCTATAATTCTAATACGCATAAAAGATCCATAATTTTCGGTTCCATATTGGATCCGGATCGGATCCGGGTATTTAGAATTTAAAAAGACATGATAAGTTCAAACTCACTCAAATTTAGTCAATATTTTTCATATCTATCTAGAATTTTATTAAATAACCTAAATTAAACTATTAATAATTAATATAAAACATTTTAAACTTTAAATTTTACATTTTAAAAGATCATATTACTTAAAAATGTTACAATATAATAATAAATATTGTTAACAAAAG
>JABAYD010003599.1:0-12134 GCA_014822095.1 Diplotaxis tenuifolia
CTGCTTATATACTCCCTTCTTAGGCGGTTTGTCCTTCCTTTTCCGCCCCGATTCGAGTTTATCTGAAATCTTCCATTTATCTCGATCTTTCCATTTATTCTCGGGAATCTTCCATAAATCTTCGGAAATCTTCTATTTATCTCCAAGCTTGACATTTATCTTCTTCCTGCGAGTAAATGGTTAAAACTTCAATGCATATTCGGGTTGGGTCTCGCTTAAACCGTAGATGGACTTTTACCACGATTTAGGTCTTTCGGGACTGTTTTGCGATAAACGTCGTTTAACGATTCTCGGACGAGACCGTTTCCTAACGCAATGATATTCTCGTAGTATGGACTCGAGTTAACTACGTAATGTAGACAATATACGATGTTTCATCCAATCGTTTCCGTTTTACGTGATTTACTCGAGTTTTTACGAGAAAACGAGACTTTACAGTTTTTATCGTAAAAATCGGTTGGTAGATCGGATCGAGACAAAATGAGAGACCTTTCGACCACAGTTCAGATGACGGTTGGAGTCGAGAGACGGACGTTTTGCGTCAGGAATACACGGAAGGAGGCTCGGAACGGACCAGCTCGTCGTGCGGCGAACCGAACCGGCCGGTTCAGCTCGCCGGACGGCGAACTGGTCTGAGCTGGCTTGGCCGAACCAGCTCGCCGCACGGCGAGCTGGTCCAGTTCGGACCGGTTCGCCGTTCGTCGAGCCGAACCGTTCGGTTCGGCTCTTCGGACGTTGAACCGGTTCGGTCGAACCATGCTCGCGATGCGGTTTTATGCGGTTTTTCGTTTAATCTTAGGCAAAAACGTCTTCCTATTTTTGCAGAGACTTTCAGCCATTGATTCCGTCGTGGCCAATTTTGACACCAACAGTTATAGTGCTGTGGAGCGAAATAGTCGAAGCATTCTAGGAAGACTTCTCAACCCATCGTGCCAGAATATGGTGAGGATGCTCCGTACTATGCCGAAGATGTGGAGGGTATACGAAAGGGTTCGTGGAATAGCTATGATGAATGAGAGTTTTCAGTTTATATTTGACATGAATAGGATTTTGAGAATATACTGAGGCAAGGTTTTTGGACCTTTGATAACTGCGGGATGGCTTAAGAGAGATAGATGGAACCCCCCCCCCCAGTAACTTTCTGAAAATTGATACTGTGTGGATCAGGATATACAACATTCCTGTCAATTACTTCACCATTAAAACCATTGAAGCGGTGGCTGGAGCTATTGGTTACGTGGAAGTGATTGAATAGGACCCGGAGAAACCTCTACTACATGATTACGTGAGAGCTCAAGTTGTGATGGATTTAAGTCTTTCAGTTCGTGAGAATAAGAGTCTTACTATTCCAAAAGGAGGTGGCACTGCAATGGTAAAGGTAAAGTATGAGAGAATCAGGAAGAAGTGTTTCCATTACTTTCGATTATCACATGAGAAACAGGCTTGTCCTCTCCTGAAAGGCAACCCTGCTGGTAGTGATAAAGGAAAGGAGAAGCAACACGACCTTCAGAGTATGGCGCAACGAAAACACAATTCCACCATGTACCAAGACATAATGCCTCTGTTTGCTCCATCAGTATCTCTGGGTTTTGAACCGCCTGCAGGTCTGATAGCTCCAGACGTCTTTGAACATATGCAGTTGTACATGAACTGTGTTGACCAGAGGAGAGAAGGATCAGAGAATTCAAGATGAAGAAGACGTCTGATGATTTATCCAAAGACACAATACCTCAATAAGCTAGTTTGAGGATGGAAATAGCTCCAAGGATATATTTTCCTTTAAATAAGGACAAGGGTCTTGTGTTTGATTACAGCAGCGCTAACGTGGTCAGGCCTACATAAGCTAGTGAGTCATCTAGCCATACGGAGGGCCAGATTGGTCACACTAACAACCAGAATCTTCTAGCAATTGCCATGGATCACAGAGAGAGGTAAGTGTCAGAGACAAGGTTCAATAGAGATCAAGCTTTGGGTACGTTAGTTGGTAGAAGTTTCAGGGACGTTCAACATCATGGAACATAACAAGATGAAGGTGAAACATTTGGATTACCATCAGCTGCATACTTTGGAGGCTTTGAGATGGGAAGTGGTTTCTCAAATCGGGCTGCAAAAAGTGGGTGGAACAAAAGTATGTCAAAGAAAGTGTCCACAAGGACGGAGGAAACTTACTTCACAGGTTAACAACAACAAAATTTTAGAGAATGGAGCGGAGGGTGCCTTGAAGAGAAAGGCAGATAAGGATGCTGAGTCACGTCTAAAATGTCAATGTTTACTAGAGTTTTGATGGTTTACCAGAAACCATCCAATTCTCAATGACGACGCTCAGTTGGACCTGTCGGGGTTTGAGAAGCGTCCTGATAGTTCGACGTCTAGAGGAGATGTGTCGTGAGCATCTCCCAGACTTCTTGTTTCTCCTAGAGACTAAAAACTCTAGTGATCACGTTGAAGGTTTCAAGAGATCGTTGGGTTATGACCACATATATTTGGTGAATCCAGTGGGTCTCACCGGTGGGTTAACATTGTTTTAGAGAAACTCACATGAGGTGGAGATTCTGCCATCAAGCGATAAAATTATTGATGTGAAGGTGAAGCAAAGAGATCTAGTATACTTCATCTCGTTTGTATATGGAGACTCTGTTTTTCATAACCGCCATATAGTTTGGGATAACTTAAAAACTATGGAGCTGAACAGGAATGCATGCTGGTGTATGGTTGGTGATTTCAGTGAGATGATGGATACTTCTGAAAAGAGTGGTGGTCCAGTTCGAGAAGAGGCATCATTCTACCCGTTCCGTTCTATGGCAAGAGACTGTTGAGTTAAGGAAATCCCTAGCTCTGGAGATAAATTATCATGGGTTGGGGTCCGAGAAGTAATGACCAATGGTGTAAAAGAGAACGTATGGGTTCAGTGTGGACTCGGCAGAGCTTTTGGTAATCAAGAGTGGTTTTAAATTGTAACACCCGTATTTTCCAAAATAATAAAATAAATAATAATCTCTGAAACTCCATTTATTACTTCTCAAAAGTCAAACTAAACGTCATAAATACAATAATAAAATAAATGCTTGAAAATCTCGATGAAAGCATAAAATCTCAAGTCTAAAAATAAATAAAGAAAACTCACAAAAGCACCAATCCATAATGACCACTCCTGATCGTCAGTGTCACCTGAAATGGGTTAAGAAAGAGAGGTGAGTAACAGGGGAGTCACTCAGTGAGGTATGTGGTGCTAAACCGCAAACCACTGACTCAGTACATAGCACTACGACTATGTAGGCCTAGCTCTAGCATGTAACAAACATGGTGCCTAATACACCTCACAAAACAACCATATGCCTAATGCACCATATAACAACAATCAATGCGATGATAGTACATAGCTATTCTCTGCACCCGCACTCTCCTCATACGGATATACGTATATAACTCTACAGGCGTCGCTAGTACGGTAGTCCACTCCGTACCCCCGCAATCTCTATGGCGCGCTAGTACAAACGTCTTTGTACCCCGCAATCAACACAAGGCAGTGCTAGCACAGACGTCATGTGCCCCGCAGTCTCCTCAATCAAGGCGTCGCTAGTACAAACGTCTTTGTACCCCGCAATCTCCACACATGGGCTTGTACATATATAATATAATAGATAACAGTTTTTAACATCAATCATATCACACAACCGTTGAATCCTCTATTGTCCTATATCCAATTTGACAATCAATAATAATAAATAAACAAACAAGACTCCAAACAGACTCAATTCACAGAGATGGAATATGTTTCGAAACCAAACTTTCTATAATGGTAGTACTAAACTAGTTTGGGATTTGAACGGAATAGACCCTCACCTTAGCCAAAATGGGAGATGGAAGGGAAATGCTCAAGAAATAATAAACCATCTCCAACAAACAAACCGCACATAAATTCCACCGCACATAAATTCCACGCTTACTTCCTACGCATGAAACTTAAAGTTATACATTATATATATTTCTTGCGACACAAGAAACAAAAATAACGCAACTTAATCTCACGGCTTCACCTTTTCGGTACCCACCGTCAAGATGGGGGTGATCAACGCTTAACTAAAAGTGGAGGACCAAGCAAGCTTGGGGCTCAAGCAATAGTTAGGGCTTCCCTCGCTCACACACTTTGTATCTGGAGCGACTTGGGTCAGATCACAGAACTATACTGACAAGTACTATTGGAGCTGGCACAAAGCATATGGGACTGTTCATGTACGAAAAGAGATGGAGCAATAAATCAGAAATCGTAGACCTTATTTGCAAAGGCTGGAACTCCCCCATGAGTAATAATGGAGGAACTGCTTCTGAACGTATTGCTTCCTACAGGAAGTTCCTTTCCAAATGAAAGCGCAATGAGATCAGTAACTTTAAGAAAATGATTATGAAAATGCGAGGGGAGCTAGAGGAAGAAGAGATGAAGACAGCTCCAGTTATGCAAAGGATCGTTTTTCTTAAGTTGGAACTAACCCTTCTCACATGACGGACTTACGTCCTATCAGCTTATGTGTAGTCTCATAGAAGATTGTCTCAAACATATTGTGTGCACGGTTGAAAGGCATCCTTGCCTCACTGGTATCGCCAACTCAAGTTACTTTCGTTGCAGGTAGATTGATATCAGTTAACTTTGATAGCTCATGAGATGATATGTGGACTTAAAACCAATCCGAGCTGCAAAGGTGATTACATCGCGATTAAAACGGATATGTCAAAGGCATATGATCAAGTGGAATTGAGTTTTTTTTTTAAGTTCTGTTTCAGAAGATAGGTTTTGATGGAAAGTAGATACAATGGATCATGATGTGTGTTCGTTCAGTGTGACCTACACAGTGGTCTTTAACAGCCAAACTTTTGGTAGGATCACACCAGAGCGAGGTATTAGGTAAGGTGACCCACTGTCTCCCTTTCTATTCATACTATGCGCAGAAACTTTAGTACATGTGATGAATAGAGCTGAGCTGGAGGGTAACATCACCGGTATGAGATTAAAGAAGAACTGTCCTTCTATACAACACTTGTTGTTTGCCGATGACAGTCTGTTTCTTTGCAAAGCGACTCTGAAAGAGTGTACTAGCTTTTTACATTGTCTGAAGTTGTATGGTAAAGCATCAGGACATGAGATTAACTTCCAGAAACCGTCCATCACGTTTGGTAATGACATTGATCAAGTGATGAAACGCTTGATAGCTGAGATTTTGGAAATTGAGAATGAAGGTGGATCTGGTACTTACTTGGGACTCCCTGAATGTTTCAGTGGATCGAAACAAAAGCTTCTAGCCTTTATAGGTGATAAACTTAGTAAAATACTTAGTGGATGGTATGCCAAAACACTTTCCTTTGGAGGAAAGGAAGTACTCTTCAAGTCAATAGCTATGGCTCTACCCGTATATGCTATGTCCTGCTTTAGATTGACGAAACATCACTACCCAAAAAATCATGAGTGCAATGTCCGCTTTTTGGTGGAACGAGTGTAGTGACAAACAAAAGATTCACTGGGTATCTTGGCCAAAACTCTGTATGTCAAAGGAACTTGGTGGTTTAGGTTTTCGGGACATTGAAGACTTTAATCAAGCCTTGTTGGCTAAGCAAGCTTGGAAGCTTCTGAATGAACCACAAAGTCTTCTAGCGCAGGTGTACAGAGGTCGCTACTATGCCAACAAAGACTTCTTAGAGTGTGGAAAGAGTTAGGCCTTCATAGGCTTAGAGAAGTTTTCTGTTTGGACGTGATCTATTATTGAAGGGAATATCAAGTCAATTGGTAATGGGTGATCGACAACTATCTGGGGAGAGAAGCTGATCATGGATGAGGTGCCAAGGAGGCCTGTTAACCGTCAAATGTTGATAGATCTCTCATTGAATATCTCCTCGCTTGTTGATAATGTCGGAGCCTGGAATAATGAGAAACTCGCAGAGCTGTTTCCTTCTAATGAGGTTAGTAGAATACAGCAAATGGTACCAGGTAAAGCTGATGATTGCTATATATGGGCTATTCAAGACATGGGGCTTATACAGTAAAAAACAAATACGAGATGCTAACTAGAATGAAGACTCTGGAGATAGGGCCAATATCACAGGAGGAACAGAACCGCAATGCATTGAAGAGACGAACATAGAAAATCCTCATATTGCCAAAGATACGAATGTTTATGTGGCGAGCAGTGTCTGGGGCTCTCGCGGTTGCTGAGCGTCTCAACTCTAGAGGCCTAGGTGTGGATGCTACCTGTAAACTCTGGCAAAGTGGACCTGAAACTATCAACCACATCTTGTTTCAATGTTCAACAGCGACTCAACTGTGGTCTGATGCAGGAATTACTCTACCTGTTACGGTTCTGCAACGATCCTTTGACGATAACTTATCTTTTGATTTGGATCTCATAGATGACAAGAGTAAACCACAGAACCTAGTTAGCTCTATCCCTTAGATTATGTGGTTAGTATGGAAGAGCATAAACTCTATTCTATATGCAGAAACGCATGTATCACATGAAAGAGCACTTAGGGACATGATGGACGAAGTGGACCAATGGTTCTCGCTGAACCTTTCTCCGTCAAGTGATACTGCACATGGACTCAGTATGCAAAGCTGTGATAGATGGTTACCACCTAAAGAGGGAGTTATCAAATGTGACATTCACGCTAACTGGAGAAATCCATCCTTACACAGTGGGATAGCGTGGATAGCAAGAGACCATGTTGAGAAAGTGACACATCATGCTCGGGATGTGATCATCAACTCACCTAATCGTATGGTCGCAAAGCTGAAATGTGTGGTCTGGACCCTGTCAAGCCTTAGGGATATCAGAGTCACAAGAGTAATCATAGCATCAGACTACAACGAGGTTTAGCTATTAAATCACCGTCGTTATGGCCTCGTTATAGAGATTTGGTACATCAGGTGACAAAGCTCAAAGAGATGTTTGTGATGGTGAATTTTGAAGGAGAGAAAACTTCAGCAAACCAGATAGCTCGTGATATAGCAAGAAGTGTGTTGAGAGATGGAAGATTCTAATCTTACATGGCTTTGGGAAGCCCCTCCTGGCTCCATGACTGTCTAGCAAGAGAAATGAATGGAAGAGACTTTTGACTCTTATTTAGAGTGTTGTCTACTTTCTTTTTAATTGTTATTACCATGTTGTAGAAGGCTTTGCCTTATTGGGTTGATTTGTGTCGAACCCTTATATTAATATCATTCCAGACATTTAAATATATATATATATTTAATACAACATAAATCTATATGTATTGTGTTCCATATTAATTTGTTTTCTGGATCCGCTCCTGTCTGCTGTTACATTATCTTATCTCGAAATCTACTCAAAACGACGTAAGCCGCTATATCGCGCGCTAAGTACCAAACGGATACGATATGCATTGTTTGTTGTTATTGTTTTCCAATAGCTCTAAAGAACCAACCTTGCGTTTAAACATATAATGACCAAGGCAGAAAATGGTATTTAGTTAGAACTGCCCGTACTTTATCACCTATATTAAATTGAAGATCGTGACACCAGACATCAACAACTTGCTTATAATTGTTTGGTGGCGGTAGGATTTTTGAAAATTAATATGAACCTTCTCATGTAACTCGATAAGAGTTTCAATCATATATGACAAGCACGTCTGTGAAAGCGGTGTAATATCGAAAGGCCCAATGGACCACGCCGTACGAAATCCCTACCAAATACCCAAAATATGTTCAAATAGTCAAATAGACAAGAAATTTTACACTGAAATCTGATCCGAAGAATCAAAAGTACCTAAAAACACGAATACCAAAAATATATTTTTAAACATTTAAAATTTTACCTGAAATCCAAAAGTATAATCGAAAACCAAACTTGAAAATTTAAAATATCTGTAATACCAAAAACATAGTCAAACTACACAAATATACTTAATACACAAAGTATTTTGGGTACTTTGGATATCCGATCGGATTTCGGATAGGATCTACCCTCCAACAAAGACTTGCGGGTCCAAAAGTATTTAACTACTTGATAGGTACTTTGTGTTGGACCCTGATCATACCAAAACATGTATTTTTAGGTCGGGTTGGGTTCAGTTTTTCGAGTAAGGATAAAATGTCCAAATTTAAAAGAAAATTATATAAATGTATGCATACAAGATATCTGATCAATTAATTCATATCTTAAAAAAAAACCTTTTTTAATGAAATACAATTATCAGCATAATAATGTACAAAAGTAACAAAATCTATTTCATATAAAAAATTATTTATAATAAAAAAACTTGCGCTTTCGAAGCTCTGGTCAAAATCCAGTATTTAAGTTCAAATAGAATATAAATCAACAGTAGTAGATGAAGAAGCTTCAACCATGAAGAATTACAAAAGAAACTTATAAGTTATTATACCATACTAGCTTTTGATCCGTTCGCACGCGCGGGTTTTTTGTTCGTTATAATTATATGTTTTTAACTTTGAAAATGACATAAGTTAAATTGTTTATACTTATTATATTATAGTTTCTTATTTTATTCAGGTATGACATTGGTGTGTCTTGTTCAATGTGATTGATCTGTATTTATAAATTATGAGTATGTGTGTTTTCTTTTTTTTTGTGCTTTTATTTAATTTATTTGGTAAAGTGAACAGTAAAGTATTAGAGGTATAAGTATACTTGTGGATTTTATTAAATTATCTTATAAATATTTTGTTTCAAAGTTGAATATAATGTTCAATTTTCTTAGAAATTTTTAAAACAAATACATTATTTTGACAAACAAAAAAATAATGAAACCAAGTTAACCAAAAATAAATTCAATAATAAGAAGAGATTTATTAAAAAATAAAAATAAAAACCTATTTTTAAATTTTTTATTTAGAAAACCTAATTTATGTTATTAAATTACGCCAGTTTATAATTTTAAAGTTGGTACATTATAATTTACAATTACGTAGTGGATATCTTACTCTATTAAAAGACATTAATAAAGCCTCTTCAGCTGTCCACGTAAGCAAAAATATTCAGCTGTCCACGTCAGCAAAAATATACCACCAATAAAAACATTTCATTTTGCCACATAATTGAGTATTACAAGTTTTAGGTTTTATTGTTTCACGGGTATTCTTCATTGTTTTGCTGCGTGGTTCAGTAAGCAAAAATAAATCTGAAACCCCTTTTAATTTTTATTTTTCTTTTTTTCTCTACGGGAGATCCGATTCTCTTCTCTTTTTCTTTTCGATTCTCTCTTCATCTTCTTCACTCTCATCTCTCATCTCTCTCACCCTCTTACGGTTACTATCATCTCTCCATCTCTCTCTACGCCTCTTTAATCTCTCTCCAAGCCTCTTTAATTTTTCCCACCTCTCTCCCACCGCCTCTCATCCTCGGGTCACCACCAACACGGTCGCCCTTCCACCACACCACGGTCTCCTCTGTGTATCTCCTTCTCTTTGTTGCTCTATTATGAATCAGATTTGTTTTTTTTTTGGTAAAGATAGGTGGAGGCAAGGTTCATGGTAGCTGGAGGAGGCAAGGCCCATGGCGGCTTCAGGAGGCAAGTTTCGTGGCCGCTGGAGGAGCAGTTCTCGTGGCTGTTGAAGAGGGGCAAGGCTAGGGAAGAGGCGGCTGGAGACTTTTTTTGTTTTAGGTTTAGGTATTTAGATTTTGTATAATGTAAACCGAATTAGGGAAGTTGTAGTGGCTTGATTTTATTTATTTATTTCTGATTTAGTTTATGACCGGAATAATTTGTAAACCAATTGTAATTTATAAATAACATTTATTTTATTTATAATGCTTTTGGTTTATTGTAGAAATATCTATCACTAGGTGTTTCTTTGGATGAAATTATTTTTTCAAAATTTAAATCATATTTAGATTTTATCATTTTGTGCCATACTTAATTTTAATTTAATTATATAAAAATGAAAATAAATATAATTTTATTTAAATTTACATTAATTGATATATATATATATATATATATTTAAAACTATAATCTAAGAAATATTTTATCTATTGCTTTTGATTAAAATATATTTAAAATTCTAAAAAAATATTATTTTGTTAGGTATGTAAGTATCAAAATTTAAAACTAAATAATATTTCTAAAATTTGTAGATATTTGCAAGAAATTCATAGTAATGGGATTAGAAAATTATATTATTTAGAATTGTATAATTGTTTGAAGCTTTTTTTAGTAATAAGAAGTATAAATTATAAAATTATAAAAAAAATTAAGAATATTTCAAAAATTATAAAAATGTTATTCTAATTTATTTTACTATTATATTATTTATTGTTATATTAGTGATGATATATGAGTTATTACCTTTTTTAGAAACTTGCCAAAAAATATAAAATAATAATTAATGTAAATGTCCATGTCAGAATTAACATCAATCTATTTCATATTTGTTAGTGCGGTGTTATTTTTTCTCTCAAATTTAATGTGGTGATAACAAATGAATATCTTTTACTAAATGTATAATTGTGGTGGTTACACAAATTTCTATGTATTTGTTATAAAGTTATATTTTGATCTCTTGCATGCATACAATTTGGTTCATATTACATAGTCTTTAGAAATTTGAAAAACAAAAAAAAAGATGACAATTATTATTTTTTAAATGGTTAAACAATAAATAACAATTTCAGTTAAATATGTATGTGGTTTTGACATAAATTCATAATACAAATGTCTTCTAAAATGATTTTGTTATTGTTATTAAAAGCGATCCTCTGTGACAAGAAATGTTTTAAAAACTGGAATCGGCTGATTGGATCAGAACTCTCACTCTTCTAAACAATTTTGAGTTGTGCTAAAAACCAACAAATTTCTATTTAAGAATCGGTCACTTGCTAAAAGAAATGGTCCAATTTGATATTAAACCCTGATATTTTAAACTCAAGTTAAAAATGCAACTTTTAAAAATATTTTCATAAAAGCTTGTATTGTTTTAAATATCTATTTAAATATATTTTTCATAATATTTTTTTTTATTTTTGTGAAGTTTTCAGTTTATTTCCAAATCATTTTAGCTTCAAACAATGATAAAAAGTCTAATACAATAATTTTATAGTAATACATATATATAGATACTTAACTTAAAATTAAATTAAATTTATAATCTAGTTGCACCGGTGTGACCATTGACCCAACTGTAATGTCTAGTCCATGTTCGTTTTGGTATTCAAAACATTAACGGCAAAGTTAAATAAATATCATCAATTTTATAAATAAAACATTGATAGCAAAGTTAAATTAATATCATCCATTATATACAATATTAAATTTATATAATATTATTTTAAATTTAAATCAAATTCAACTCATTTTATATACTTAGTTTTTAGATTTTGAGAGTGGTTATTTTCTACCAAAGTTTTGAAAATATAAAATATAAAACTACAGATTAAATATTACAGTAATTATTATGTAAGTTATTTATACCAAAATTAAAATGACGGTTCTCTTAAAAAACTAGAAAATGCATATTTTATAAAAGTGTTTATTATTAGTATTACTTATGAAATTCTTACAATGATTTCGTTAATCGTTATTTTTTCTATTTAATTTAATATTATATTTCTTCTGTTTTTAATTATTAGTTAATTACGCAATTGAAAAATTTGTTTAAGAGATTAGCCGCGCGTAGCACGGCCAAAGGATCTAGTTACAATAAAGACGTCACGCGGATAAATCTTGTTACTTCATTCATAACTCAAAAACCAGGAGAGATTAGTGCCGACGAAAATAGATACAATGCCAACGGTCAAGTAGTAGAAGAAGAAGAAACAAGGAAGAACCGAACTTTAAACCTCTTCCGGTAATAGAGAAGCAAGATAATACCAAACCATTGTCTGACTAATAAATTGGATATTTAGTGAAGTTGTTATCTGTTGTTTGTCGAGAAATGGGTAAGCGATGTGTAGTTGAATAGCCATAGGGTAGACAGAGAAAAGAGAGAGCTCAGAGGAGGATGAAAGACCAAGACGTGTAGTAAATGCTACGAGGTTTTGATATTTTAAGGTTTCATTTTAAAGGATTATAGGGTTTGGAAGATCATAATAATATAATTATTATTACCTGAATGTAAAGTTGGACCATGTTGGTTTTAATTACACGAATCAAAAAGAGCTTAGGCTATG
>JABAYD010003605.1:0-10518 GCA_014822095.1 Diplotaxis tenuifolia
CTAATAGGTGTCCTTGCTTCTTCTGAAAGAAAAAAATAATAAGAACTATCATTGTGGTGAAAGTATTGTTTTTTTATGTTAAGATTGCCGTTGTGTTTCAAAAGGTATAAGTTAAAAGATAGTGTTTTTTTTGAACAAGATACACAAAGGTTTCACATATGAAAGAGAAAAGAATGCAGATTAGTTTGTAATTGGTTTGCTCTGTTTTTGCGAAAGAAAACAGAGTATTACTGGAACTTTTTTTTTTATTAAGTCTCAATTACGAGACTTGAAAACTAAACGACAATGGTAAACTACATACATTCCAATTAAACATTGTGTTGTTTTTATTAACAAATCGCTGAGTTTAGGTTAGGGGGTTTGGCTTTAACGGGAAAAGTAATGGAGGCTCTTATTCATTAAGCTAATTTAGGTTGGGTTTTTTTTTGTTAAATCTATAATTTAGGGGTTTTTACCCTATATAAATTTAATTTGGGGGTTTTTACATTAAAAATCTTAAATACTAGAATCTTTTCCGGGCTACGCCCGGATTATTCGTATATTTTAGCTACTTTTTAATAAATTGCATTTATATGTAAAAATAAATTGTGTATATACATTACTATCTATTTAAACTATTAAATTAGAAGCAATTTTAAATTGGTTGGTACTTATTCTTGTCTCGTGTTTTATATAAATTTAAAACTATGTGTGTTTGTCCGTATATTTAAAAAATAAATATTTATGTATATATATATGTATATATATATAAATGTTTTGCTTGATTATATTTAATTATAATTTTTATATCTTTTTAACATTGTTAATAGAAATTCATTTTTATTGTATAATAGATTATTTGTGAAATTATTAAAACATGAAAAATATGAAAAATTATCTAAAATCATAGAGAGATTGATAAATCCCTATTACATGATTTATATTTTATTATAATTTTTAGTATCTTAATTTTAATTGATGTAAAATAAATAAATTTTCAAGATAACAATATAATACATAAGAGTTATCTTATTTTTCAAAAATATAATATTTTTTAATATAAATATATTTTATTATATAATAATTATATATGAAATTCTTAAAAACATGAAAAATAAGAGAAATTACTTAAATCACGAAAAAGTTACAAATCATTAAAAAATTCACTTAAATTTTACAGTATAAAATATATTTTTAAGAAAAAAATCTAATATAGAAGAATTAAATTATTTTTAAAAATATAATATTATTAACATAATTCGTTTTTACTGTATAATAAATTACATATGAAATTATTAAAACATGAGAAATAAGAAAAATTACCTAAATGGAAAAATTGACAACTAAGCAAATTTATTTATCAAATAATAGTATAGAGAAATAATATAAACTCAAAATTTGTTGTTTGTTATTATTGGAAATCATATATAAATTTCACAAAGCGGTCTGTGATTTTTTGAAAACCGTGTTATAAGTAAGTTGTTCAACTCCTTCTCCTCTCCATAGAATACAATCACAACTAAAAACATTCTAAATAAAAAAAGTAGTTCTAGAATCCAAACACACTGCAAAACGTGATTATAGAGTTTTGGATAATACCAAGCACGAGTACGTCGTCTTTTTTTTTTGCTTGTAAAGCAAGAAAGATGTGATTTATGTATGTTATTACTGGAAGAATGTTTATGTATATGTATGTTATTAGAGCATCAAGAAGAGATTATCCAAGAACTTGCCAACCTCGTGAAGCATTTTTGGTTGTCAATGGTTTGTTACGTTGCTTGTTCTTCTACTTTCTTGGATTAGTAAGCACTGTAACATCATCAAGCTAATGCTGAAATGGCAGTGCCATATACAAAAGAGTGTTGTAGTTAAATACAACTGGCAAGTATCATATAAAGACTGTCAAGTGTTAACCAAACACTGATGATAGTTTGATCACAAAAAGTATTGGTGCCTGACAAAAGAGACTGCGAAGTGCGAACAAAGCGCACAAGACATGACAGCTGAGTCCCTAACTTCAACCGATAGAGTACTGATCCGGAGTAAAAAACTTCAATCCATTCGCCTGCAACCAAAGAAATTAGCTGTTAATTAGTAAAGTTGAGTACAGCTGATATGCATAATGTCTGTAACAAATACCTCTGCAAATTTTATGTCTGCGTCGCTTTGATCGCCTTTTCTTACGGCTGCATCCCCAACATAGAACGATATGATGACACAGATGTTAGTATAAACCAAAACAAAGTGCTAGAGAGAACACAAACGGATGGAGTTTAAACATGAAAGAAAGCTGATGAACAATTGTGTGTAAACTTCCAGCCTTGCTAGAAGTTTCACAGGTAAATCAAAAAATTTAAGAGCAAGTTGGGAGAAAACAAACTGCCACATTCCAGAGTTAAAGTGTTTCTTCATGCGTTTCCACATTCCAGACTTGGGTTTGCGGTAAAGATCATCTTTACCACCAGAACTTGCCACTCCCCAGGCTATAAACACCTGCTTTCAGAACGAAACCGTTAACAATCTTCAGATACCAGCATGTTAGAGAATTAATAGTTTTGAAACATTGAAAAGTTTAAACGTTAGATTATAATAACTTGCAGTAGATTCTTTCAATTATTCTAAATAATAATTAAGATTTTGTTGAAACAGTGTACTTGAGAAGGTAAAATAACGTTGTTAATCATGAAAAACCAAACTGGACTTCACCTGAATGGGGACCTCCACACGTTTAGAAAAATTGTTGAGTCGTCCAATTTTTTGAGTCCACAACAGCTTGTCTTTTGTGAAAATCACCTGATGGCCATTTAAAATCAATATCTCTATACAAACAATCATAGACAATTCAGTAAAATGTATTAGAGGGAATTCAAAATGAAAAGAAAGTAGCATCTTATAGCCTTGACTATAAAGGCTTTGCAGTTTCTGCACCTACCCTGAGAAAGAAGAAAACGAAAATAATATGTGATTGCCTTACGGGAAATCAGAAATGGGGCACAGTAAGAGGTTAAAAACTGTTGAATAATGTCATTTTTGTAATCAAACCAAACCAGAAGATTCAAGGTAACTATAATAACTTGTAGTTTGGTTTAGAGAAGTTGTTAAATGTCAAAATAGTGATTGTACCTTATATTTATACTCCAAGACGAAATAATAATAAAATAATGAAAAATCAGTGAACTCGCCCCTTGGTGATGAACCGGTACGTCCACTGTAGCGTGGGCCCCACGACACGTGGTGGCCCGCGACTGGTCCCTTTTTTTTTAAAAAAAAAATCAAAAAGAAAAAGTTAAAAAAAAAATTAATAAAAAAATACATTGATGAACTTTTGTGGGGGATCGGCGATGCGCATGCTCTAAGTTTACTTGGTGTAATAAGCGCACAGATGGTCTTATATGCAAAAAGCTTGATAGATTTCTTGTTAATGAGGTTTGGTTGCACAAGCAAGATAAAACTTATGGAGTTTTTGAAGCCGGTGGCTGTTCAGATCACTTCCGTGGGAGATTTCACTTACAGGCTGAAGCTGTGGGAAAAAAGGCCTTTTTAGTTCACTAACGCTGTTGCCGAGATGCCGAAGTTTCTTAATATTTATTGAAGGATATTGTAAAGACCAGCAGCCTCTGTTCCAGTCTACTTCCGCTCTTTTTCGGTTTTCTAAGTCTCTCAAAGCTTTAAAAACTTTCATAAGGAAGTAAGTAAAGAGAAGTTAGGAAAGCTATCTATGAAGGTTAAAGAAGCTTATAAGGATCTTTGCTCGCAGCAAGAGATCTTGATGGCTAATCCAAACTTCGTGAATATTCAGGATGAGTTAATTGTTGAAGAAAGATGGCAAAGGATCTCAGCTATTGAAGAGAAAGTGCTAAAGCAGCGTGCTAAAATGCATTGGTTACAGGTGGGAGATGGTAACAACAAAGCTTTTCACAATGCTGTGAAGGTTTGTGAGGCTATTAATTCTATTCGTGAGATCAAATGCCAATCGGTGTCGTGGTAACATCTCAGGAGGGTATTAAAGCTGAAGCTGGAAATTTTTTCAAGAGTTTTCTTTCTTATGAGCCTGTGGAGATTCAAGACATCTCGGTTGATGAGTTGCAAAAGTTCATTCCTTTCCGGTGTTCTGAAGAAGAAAAGTGTCATCTTATTAAGCCAATATCCGATGAGGAGATTAGAGAGGTGATCTTTAAAATGCCAAACAACAAATCACCTGAACCGGATGGATTCACTACTGAATTCTTTAAAGCTTCCTGGAGTCTTTTAGGAAGGGATTTCTTCCTAAATGTCTTAATGCTACTATCTTAGCTCTTGTCCCCAAAAAAGAAAATTCTATTGAGATGAAGGATTATAGACCGATCTCCTGCTGCAATGTCTTATACAAAGTGATATCGAAGACTATTGCTGATAGGCTGAAGAGTGCTCTCCCTCGGTGTATTATGTATAATCAATCTGCTTTTGTCAAAGACAGATTGCTGGTGAAGAACTTGTTGTTGGCTACTGAGATTATTAAGGACTATCACAAAGATGATATATCTCTTAGATGTGCTATGAAGATTGACATAGTCAAAGCTTTTGATTCTGTTCATTGGCCTTTCTTATTAAACACACTGAGGGCTCTTTCTATTCCTGAGGAATTTGTGCATTGGATAAGACTTTGTGTCTGCACTCCGTCCTTTTCAGTTCAAGTCAACGGGGAATTGGCTGGTTTTTTCCAAAGTAAAAGAGGTCTTCGTCAAGGTTTTGCATTATCTCCCTACTTGTTTGTGATATGTATGAACGTCCTTTCCCACCTTCTAGATAAAGCGGCTGCTGAGAGAGTTATTGGCAATCATCCTAAATGTCAGAACATCCTCTTGACTCATCTTTGTTTTGCGGATGATCTCTTGGTCTTTACTGATGGTTCTAAAAGATCTATTGAGAATGTTATAAAGATTTTTGATGAGTTTGCTGCTATCTCTGGGTTGAAGATTAGCTTAGAAAAGTCCACCTTATACACTGCTGGTATGTCGGATAATCAGGAAGGTGACATTCTGAATAGCTTTCCTTTTGCTTCTGGGAAACTCCATGTTAGATATCTTGGGCTTCCTTTACTATCTAAAAGGATGAATATCAATGACTATATGCCTCTAGTTGAGAAGATTAGGAAGCGGATGAGTTCTTGGACGGGGAGATTGCTTTCCTATGGTGGTAGGCTGCAGTTAATCAAGTCTATGATTAATAGTATGGCAAACTTCAGGCTTTCTGCTTTTAGGCTCACTGGAAGTTGTTTGAAAGAAGTTGAGAGATTATGTTCTGCTTTCTTATGGTCTGGTCCTGATATGAATGCTAAAAAGGCGGGAATTGGTTGGAAAGATATATGTCTTCCTAAAGAAGAAGGTGGCTTGGGTCTTCGTCCGTTAAAGGAGGTTAACACGGTCCTCTGCTTGAAGTTGATTTGGAGAGTTTTTACTGCTAGGTCTTCCTTATCGGTCAAATGGATCCATTGTTATCTCATTATGAAAAGTTCCTTTTGGTCTATGAAGGCTAATGCAAATTCAGGATCTTGGATGTGGAGGAAAATTCTCAAGCTCCGTACTCTTGCCAAGGATTACATTAAGATGGAAGTCCATAATGGTAGTAGCACCTCTTTTTGGTTTGATTCTTGGTCTCCTTTGGGTTGTCTTATTGATATGATGGGTAACCGTGGTCCTATTAGTCTTGGTATTAATGAGAATGCTACGGTCGGGGATGTTATTCTCCATCACAGTGGTCGTCTTAATAGGAGGGGAATGTTTAATCAAATTGATTCTGAGATTGATGTTGTGAGAAGTCGTTTTAGTCAGGAGGATGATGTTCCGCTTTGGAGGCAAGATGGTAATCGTTTTACTAATTCTTTCTCCACCAAGAGGACTTGGCTTTACATGAGGCATACGCAGACTGTTTGTGAGTGGCATAAGGGAATTTGGTTTCCACATTCTACACCTAAGTTCTCCTTCATGTCTTGGGTGGCTGTTCGTAATAGACTTCAAACTAGCGACAGAATTCAGAATTGGAACCCTACCATTGATGATCAGTGTGTTCTTTGTCATGATGTTCAGGAAACATGCCATCACTTGTTTTTCGAGTGCAACTTCTCGGAAGCTATTTGGAAAAGTCTTGTGGGTGGTCTTATGAAGGATAATTTCTCTTCAAACTGGAATGTAATCCTGGAGGCTATCTCTAAATCTCGGTCGAGATACTCTGCTACTGAGCTCTTTCTTCTGCGATATTCTTTTCAAGTTTCGCTTCATAGCATTTGGAGGGAAAGGAACCTTCGTAAACATGGCGAGCAACCAAGGACTGAGAAAGTTTTAATAAATTGTATTGATAAGTTGATTCGTCTGAAGCTTCTTGCTATTAAGGGGACTGGTAAAAGATATCTTAAGGAGGCGTTATGTTCTTGGTTTGGTTCAAGGCCAATTGGTGGCTATAGTTAAAGTTTGTAAGCTCTGGCCCTTTCCTGGTTTGGTTATTGGCTTTTTGGGACTCTGTTCGGCTCTCTTGGTGTGGCTGCTTGTTTGTGTCTTCTGTTGTCGAGGGTGTTTCTGTTCTCGTTTTGGTTTGTTTGTGGCTGGGCTTTGAGGCTTCTGTCTCTGGTTTTTGTAGTTGTTGTGTCCATCCATATACTCCCCTGCTCCATGATTTCTTACTCTTTTTCCTCTCTTTAGGTTTTGTCCCATTTGGGTTTTCCTTGGAGAGGTTTTAATGAGGAGAATATCATGGGTCCTTCCAAGTTCTGACTTGTTCCATATGGTCAACTTGAGGGAGGGTGTTAGTGATGGTTGGTTTTTTGGTGTGGGTTGTTTATTCTCTTTTGGTTTTGTCTTTGGCCTTTGTTTTTTAAAACTGTTGCACTTGTTGTAAATCTGTTTTTGCTTGAATAAATTTTACATTCATTCCAAAAAAAAAAGATATTCCTAAACTAGTTATATATATAGTATTTAAATAATAATTTTAATTACTTTATCAAACTATATTATATTTCTACTAATTTAGTTTGGAGGTGGATTAATTTATTATCATGAAAAAAACTAATTAGTGTAAGATATTTAAACTTGAAATTTTTTGAATTAAATATTATTTTCTTAATTTAAATTTCAGATTTTCCCTTTTTTTATGTCAGAATAAAAAGAAAAAGAAACAAATATACACCACTGCATTTCTCTGAATCACATTTGTTACTTTTGTATTATGTAAAAAAAGACGATATGATTTCAGAACGCTGTTTATTATTTGTTAGTTTGAGTCTGTTTCTTAAATATTGTTTTTTCATAAATTTTTTAAATGATCATACATAGTAATTTTCTAGTATATATTTCCGTCCGTAAGGTGGGCTAACCACTAGATGCAAATTTGGTAGAAATATTTTATAACCAAAGAAAATAATCAGTAGTTAACATTTAAAAATGCACATTGGTTGATTTAGGGATAAATGAGTTTTAATTATACATTAATTTATCCATATTTTTATAAAAACTAAATAAACGAGACAATATAATAATTGAACTAGATTATGGCCTGCGTTTTAAAAGCGCAGGATATTATACGTTGTAAAAATCTAATAAAAGTTCATCAAATATTTTGTTAAGAAGGATAAAATGATAGATCCGCCTTATTTAAATCTCTCTCATGTTTTACAATCACATTTACATCTAGACCGTTTGTACTCATTTACTTTTTAATTCTCAATAATTTTATCCATTTAAAGTCATGTAATTATATTGATCATCTACTTAGACCGGTTTGCATCTATGTTGAGTGATCAGGACATTTAACTTTTAGAAAAA
Organism: Diplotaxis tenuifolia; assembly: GCA_014822095.1. Classification (NCBI taxonomy): domain Eukaryota; kingdom Viridiplantae; phylum Streptophyta; class Magnoliopsida; order Brassicales; family Brassicaceae; genus Diplotaxis; species Diplotaxis tenuifolia. The sequence continues at coordinate 7,773 of JABAYD010003605.1, forward strand.
TATATTTGTGTTGGATTTTTCTTATGAAACATTTAATTCATTTCTAAAAATTGAAATCAATGTATAAATTTTTATTTTGAAAAAGAAGAAAATTAAATCAAAGTAATTCATGTATAAAATGTTAGTATTCTACGTTTGCGTTGCTTGGTGGGTTCAAAATAATATAAATTTAGTTAAAAACCATAAAGAAAAAATTAGTAAAAAAATTATTACACGTGAAAATTTACGTTATGAAAGTGTGTACCAGCCTCCATATAGATTAAATGAAATTTAATAATTATTCATAATAATTTCTAAACTAGATTTGAAAATATTCAATAAAATTTAAAATTAGATATAATTATATATATGTTATTTATAAAATCTATTTTGTTAAGTATTAACCGATTGAAAGATTGCAATCTTCTTAAGTAGCTAGATAAGTAATTAATGTAAATATAATGAAAATCCAATGACATAATTCAAAATTTTGAAAATAGGATTCAGCTTTAATAGTATAGATTTCAACTAAGATTTAATAAAAACTAGCTTTTGAAGCGCGGAAAATGTTTTATTATTAAATGTTTCTATAAATGGTTTTTGTCTTTATTTTAAAATATGTTTTGGCATAAAATCAGTAGTCCGAAATTTGTGGTGATGCTTGGTTTGCATTAGTTTTTAGTTTATTTTTTAAATTTTTTTTTAGTTTTTAAATTTCTATTTTGATTTTCATCTTTTAGTTTTGGTTTTGGTTTTTAGTTTTAGATCCGCTGAATTAGTATAAATTGATATTTACCAACAAATAAATCCCAAATAATCAAACATCTAATTTAAAATTGAAAAGATTGACATCTTTTAAAAAACAATTGTAATAGTTTGTTACGTAAAGAAAAAATCAAAAACATAACCCGCGTTTTTAATTTTTAAATTTGAGTTTTGGTTTTGAGTTACATTTAACTAAAAATAAAAAAATAAAAATCTTCAATTGAAATTTATCAAAATATAAATTAATATCTAATATTAAAATGCATTATCATTTTTTAAGTACATGATTTAAATAGAAATTTTTTATTATAAAAAATTATCTAACTGGTTTTGTCTTTATTTTAAAATATTTTTTGACATAAAATTAGTAGTCCAAAATTTGTAGTGATGATTGGTTTGCATTAGTTTTTAGTTTCAGTTTTTATTATTTTGTTTTATATTTTAGTTTTTGATTTTTAGTTTTTAAATTTCTATTATTGATTTTCATCTTTTGGTTTTGATTTTAGTTTTTATATCTGCTGAATTAGTATAAACTGATATTACCAACAAACAAATCTCAAATAATCAAATATCTAATTTAAAATTGAAAAGATGATATTTTAAAACAAAATTGCAATAGTTTGTTTTGTAAAGAAAAAAATCAAAAACATAACACGCATTTTTTGTTTTTAAATTTGAGTTTAGTTTTTAATTTACATTTTTTTTAAACCTACGATTGAAATTTATCAAAACAGAGTGATTGTTATTTAATATTAAAATACATTAGCATTTTTCAAATACATGATTTAAATAAGTGATTAATAATGGATATTTTTTAAAAAAATATTAAACACCTGAAAATATCAATTTCATTTAATTATTAGATTTTCTTTTTTTGAAGAAACTGGTATATTACGATTTCCAAAACCTATTGATTTCATATAATTGGTAGATTTCCATATTTGTTAAGGGGATGTTAAGATATGAAACCAATTGGTTTCATATAATTAGTAAATTTCAATATTTTGATAAACCGTTAGTTTTTTTTTAATTTGGTTTAAATATATTTATCATGTCAGTTTGATTTACGTAATGCAGTCCAGTCAACTATATGGCGTGTATTATTTATTTATTTGTAACATTTTAGAAAGAGTCCAAATTTAAATGACAACTTGTGTCAATAGATTAAAAAAAACTATGTATTAATAGAGTTGATACATTAACATTTTTTAAAGTACTTGATTTAAATAAGTGATTAATAATGGCTAATTTTTTTTAGAAAAATATTAAACACCTTTGGCCTGAAATGTCAATTTCATTTAACTACTAGATTTCCATTTTTTCAAGGAAATGTTAGATATTAAACGGTATATTACGATTTCCAAAACCTATTGATTTCATTTAATTAGTAGATTTCCATATATGTTAAGGAATCGTTAAGATATGAAATCTATTGGTTTCATATAATTAGTAGATTTCCATATTTTGATAAATCATTGATTTTTTTAATTTAGTTTACATATATTAACTGTGTCGGTTTGATTTAAGTAATGTGGTTTCAATCAACTATATGACGACGTGTATTATCCATTTATTTGTAACACTCTAGAAAGAGTCCAAATTTAAATCTCAACTTGTATTAGTAGATAAAAAATGACTATGTTTTTATAGAGTAGATTATTCAACATACTTGCCAGCTTATATGTATTTTTGAATATTGAATTTTAATAGTTTCAAAATTGTAGTTACCAAAAACAATACAAAAAACTACAAATCTTTCTTATAATTTATATAGTGTAATTAGTCTAAATGTAAAATATGCTTACTCAAATACAAAATATAAAATAATCTAAATTAAACTAAAATATATAGAAAAAACTCGGATGTAGCCCAGGAAAATCTCTATTTTATGTAAAAATAACACGACCCACAGAGCAGTATCTGAGTAGACTTAAGGCTCAGACAAAATTTTAAAGACTTATTCTTGGGTTCACCCCCTGGGGTGAACCTCTAAGTTCACCAA